>LUCG01071612.1:0-10557 GCA_001633085.1 Carthamus tinctorius | reverse complement strand
ACCCACCCCTAAACCCTATCATATTTGTCGTTGGGATGTGTTTGGTCGGAAAATTTGGCCGGACCGCTAATAGGGGCTGCCGGATAAGGGATCGGTAGGTATATGAAGCATTTTAGGGAGAGAATAGATAGGAGGTAAAGTTTATTTTCTGAAATGGATATATAAATTATTTTCTAATTTTTTATTTGGAGGTTATATTTTCCATTCATTAATAGGGGTTTACATCATTTACACAATTAGAAAAAGAACATTTTTTGAACAAAGATTAATATAATAAACTCATTGATGGTTATTCTAATTGGAGGTTATCTCTTGAAATTTAATATGTAGTAAATTCATTTTTTCCTGTGTTGAAAATGATTATTTTCATCCTAAAAGAACTTTTGAATTACAATTTTCTTTCTTATGATTTATAATTTTGGGTCCCTAGGCCATCCTTAGCCCACCGACACCCGGACCGGTACCGCCACCACCGGCGGTAACACCGCCGTGGGTGACCGGTGGCCGATCGGTATGAGGGGTGACCGGTGTGGTTATACCGATTGAAAAAGAAGCGGTTGGGCCCCCTCTCTCTCTATCTCTCTCATCTTTCTCTCTCTCTTTTCTTTTTCTATTTATTTTTTATTCAATTAATTGGAGGGGTATGACATTCGTACGGTTAAGGATGAAAGGTATGGGTGTTGGTAGGGTAGTGATAAGATAGTGGAAAGCTGATGTGGCAGCTGATGTGGCAGCAAGTATGAAGGGTATGAGGGGTACGGTTAATGATGGCCTTATAGTTTGTGAAATGTACTATTTCCCTTCTGTACTTTTGAAATTACAAATTGCACCCCTATGATTTATCAGTTTATTATTTTTTGAGTAAATTACATATTTGGTCCTTGCGGTTTACACTTAATCGCACTATTGGTCCCCATTTTAAAATAATTATGGATTTGGTCCTTGTAGTTTACTTATATTGCATTTTTTGTCCCCGTGGTTTACACTATATTACACTATTGGTCTTTATCGTTTACACTATATTGCACTATTGGTCCCTATACTTAACACATTGATTTTACATGGAGATAGGGTTAGGGGACCAATAGTGCAATCTAATGTAAACCATAAGGACCAAATCCATAATTATTTTAAAATAGGGACCAATAGTGCAATAAAGTGTAAACCACAGGGACCAAATATGTAATTTACTCTTATTTTTTTCATTCTTACGATTTATGATTTACTGTTGTTTTTGTCCTTAAGGTTTAAAGCCCATTGTCGTTTTCATCCCTCGTACATAAAGCCAGAAGTTAGCCTAAGAAACAAAAACGACAATGAATTGCAAAACATATACAAACTTTGTAATTTTAAGAAACAATAGACATAATTTGTAAACTCAAGCAAGGAACAAATGATGGTTTTAACTTTTAAGAAGCAATAAATGGTGAATTGAAACTAAAGCTACAAAAATAGTTTTACAATGGATGGGATTGGGATGATGGTGAAAAGATGATCCTGTATTTACAAAACCAGATGTCAACCAATACATCAATTTACAACATAAAGTTTTTTGACACCAAAAAAACAAATAAACAAAAAATCTTTTCTTTTTCTTTTCTTCTGTTTTTGCTACAAAATCAACAAGATACACCTTCATTATCTGCCACTAATGTAGGTATTTGACCATGATTCACAAAGTCAATCTTGTGTAATCTCAAACAGCATAGAACTTTCTCTGGCAATTCTTCTTGATTCTGAGCCTGTTTGTTTTTAAAAAAATATTCTAAATTAATTCTCATTCTTTCTTTGTTTTTTAGGCTGCACTTTGGTACATGGAACCTGATTGGGATAAAAATGCAAATTTATCTGGCTCACCAAAATAGGTGGAAAGATGGGTAAATTACTAAATTACCCATCTTGTAAAAACCCTAAAACCTTTCGGAATTCTTTCATCCAGCATACCAAATGCACCCTAAAGAACGGATATGATGGTTTTTTCGGTACCTGAATCGTTAGACCCAAATTCATAATCCCGTCTTTTAGGCGTTCACGAAATGCATCCAATCCTTTTCTCGCTATATAACTAAACCGATGAATGTCAAGATCGATTTCAAAGTAATTTGATCCCTAAACACATATGAAACAACTAATAAGGTTATGACCAATTTACTCCTGCGATCGAGTGAAATAAACATTGTACGGGTTGATTTTTGTGTTTATTTGTGCATAGTCGGTTTCAAAATGGGAAGAAAGTGGGTACCCGATAGAAGTTGTGTTGAGGGCGTGACAACACGGGTTTTTCGTTGTACGCGTGCAAAAGCTTCCTCTCGGTGCTACTCGAAAGAAGGTCATCGGGGTTGACCACACCCACCATTATCTTTAATCTTTCTCTGAAAGGAACGATGGTTTCTTTTCTGAAACCCTTTACCTTTTCCATTTCGTCATCGACTAAACTCTGGAGAGACATCATCAATTCACATTTTAATTAAACTACACACCGAATTACAACCAAAAGAAGTACGAAAATATGCAACATTTGAACTACTTGTTTGCCCATTGCATCGAATAGGGGCATGTTCATTAGGAACCTAAAATTGATTAGAAACTAAGGGACCGCCCATAGTGCGACATGTGGCATATTTACCTGGAGCATTATTCATCTTGAATGTTGTAACATATTCATCATGAATGGTTAGTCCCATCTAGACCCCTAACCGTTGCGTCGTCATTACAAAAAGTTGTTGATATAGGTTTACAAGATTTCCTTATTTTGTCAACAGTGAAAGGTATTTCAGACATTTCAGGTGTGTTTGGTACGCAAACACGATGGGACAGGACAAGATAGGACAAAACAGGACAGAACAGCTGTAGGGCAGGACTGGACAGAAGAGAACTGATTAAATAACCAATTTACCCCTAAATCCTAACGAGTTTTTTTAGTGTTTTTACTAAATAGTCAATCTAAATGAAAATTAACAAAAACACAATCACTCTATGTATTTCTTTTAGAATATTATGTTTTTTTCTTTTCCCACCAAATTAGTAGAAAATAGAAATCGTATGCAACAAAAATTTAAAGTCGAACATATATATTTTAAGTAACAAGTATTGAATAAAGAAAATGATCAAATAACAAATCTACTCTTATATTATATATAATGGTTATAAATTTAATCTTTAACTCTTCGTTTTTCATGCTTAATCATTAAAGATTAAAATTAATTCAAACTTTAAAAATACAAATTTCAAGCGTTAAAGATTAAACTAAACATTTAAACTTGTAAAATTAAAGTTTAAACCTTAAAGAATTACATAAAAAGTTACAAAAATTATTAATAAAAGGATTTAGGGTGAGTTCGGGTGATTGGTATGGAGACCTTACCCCGAACCAAGTAACTCGCCCAAAAAGTCGGATTTCGAAGACCGGGTTAGTTTGGGTTATGTGGGTCAGGTAGATTTGGGGGTTTTTGGATCGGATTTTTGGTTTTTTGGATTTGGTCGGATTTTATTCACTCCTAAGCATGAGGGAATTATCGTGAAAGAGAAGAGCAATTCGTATCTTAAGGGGTATAATAGTACATTAGACCTTGTTCTACTAAGTTCCAGGGGGTAGGAGGGAACAAGGTTGTTTCACTCTTGTTCTACTTAGTTCCAGTGTGTTCTACATAGGTGCCAGCCAAACATGGGACAAGTCTGTTCTGTTCTGTCCAGTCCCATCCTGTTCTGCGTACCAAACGCATCCTCTTGAAATCTTGAAAGACCTTAAGGCTAAAGAACTAGTTGGTATTCCTTCTAGAGTATGAAGAAATGAATAAGCCAAAAGTAAATAACGGGGAAGTTTGTTATCTTCTTTTCTATCAAGCCCTGTATGGATTAAGCTGTTTGTATGAATTCATCCAATAGAACGGATGATTGACATCTTAATTACCTTAATGCTCTCCAAGAATTGAGGAGGGGTGTCTTTCTTGTATGTTTCCGTGAGTTTGAAATATAGCACAAGGCTCACACCCTCGCCATCGCTATCACCAAGGAACATCTGAGCCGAATAAGAAGGCAACTATAACAATCATATAAACACAAAATTAGCGTTCGGGTTTATGTAATGTTTCATTGAATGAAACCACTAGTGAATAAGAAAACGGAACCTGAATATTGACTATGAGAAGAGGAGGCAAATCGCCTTCGCCTTTTAGTGTGGGAAGCTCGATGTGTTTGGCAAGGTGGTTGATTTTTTTCGGGCATACAAAAAGATCGACACCAAATGGAGTGTAAGGGCAATAACTTGGAGCTGGGCTTTTCGATTTATCTCTGCAGATTATGCAAGTCGATCAGGTTTACCGAAACCAAATCAAAAGGGGCTGAAGTATGAAATCTGAATCAATAAGACAGCTTATTCTTGTAAACTAATAAATGCCTGAATTTGTTTAAATTGTCTATTTTACCCATCAGAACATAACTGAAAGAGATGAGGATCGATTAAGGTTAACCGATTGAGTGATGAGCGATTGAGAAACATTGCTATTGAGGGTTTGGAGAAAATAAGAGGTAAATAAGGGGTTTGGTTTACCTCTTACCAGATTAGAGGACGGTAAGACATAAGTGGCTTTGAAAATTTGGGGGGAAAAAACAAACAGTCTGAACGTCTCTACCCCTTACCGAATCAGGCATAAGAGGCTGATAAGACCTTTTTTCTAAAAACAAACAATGTCCAACTGTCATGTAATAAGTGCTTACCGATAAAAAACAATTTGGGTAAGCATTGTCTGACTCGGTCAGTGACATACCGGTGTTGACTCAGTCAACATCTTGGTCACTCACAAGTGTAGGTTAACAACATCATCTGTGTAAGAGGCTCTTACCCGTTATGATACAATCAGCACTAAGGGGCCGTTTACCGACACAAACTGGGTAAAGCGCTTAACGGGTAAGAATCCGAAAAGCAAACAAAAGTGAAAACTACAACCATTTAGAGTTGATCAAGGTAGAAAATTCAACGGCATACTTGAAATAGTTTTCGCCTCTGAGCGTAAAACTCGAAGGATCGATAGCAGACCAACATCCAGGAGTCGGCTTCTCATCCGTACAACACGGAATCAAGAGTCCAGCTCGAGGACGATAAAAGAACTTCTCCTTAGCACCTGCATTTCACCCACATCGAAAAATTCAAGATTTCTTCGAATGAAAAACCAAAAATCTGCAAAACAAGTTTCGAGGTGTTCAAAACTTACACGTTCCACTGGGATCCTCTCCATCGACCGGAGGTCTATTCACGAGCCTAATAACCGTCGGTTTTTTTGTCTGATTCAGCGACCCCGAATTCGATGCATTCGTGATCTTATCGTTGAAACTTGCAGACGGAAACAACTGGGGCACCCCGGGTTTCAAGATAAGGGCTTCATTTTTATCATCTTTATCACCGTTAAGGGTGCTATAACTACGTCCTAATTTGTACGAGGTAGAATCATCGTCATCGTGTCCCCGGGAACTTAGATAGAATAACGAGTTCCCGTGCTTGACTCCACCTTTCATTGGTGTATTTCCTGTGCTAATGCTGTCTCTCCTCACGTTGTTTACCAAGAAACGTGATGAAATCTCGTCTTGAACCATTTCCTCCTCGTTTAGTGCCATCGGAGGATCATCGTCATCTTTAACCACCCAAAGAAAGTAGAAATGAACATAACCAACTTATGTGACATTTTTTTTATTAAACTTGGAGTAAATTACACAGTTGGTCCCTGTGGTTTACACTATATTGCACTATTGGTCCCTCTGCTTAACCGTCTACAAGTTAGGGACANCAGATTGATTTCACACGAAGTTAGGGTTAGGGACCAATAGTGCAATCTAATGTAAACCACATGAACCTTTTCAATAATTATTTCAAAATAGGGACCAACAGTGCAATATAGTGTAAACCACAGGGACCAAATATGTAATTTACTCTTAAACTTAAACTTATTATTGACTTTTCGAACCATCCTATGGCTTTTAATTGCAAAAAGAAGCCATATTTTTTACTTGAGACTTGAGACAAAATTGCCCATGGATGCAAATGAATATATTGTTCTTTAGTTTGTTGCATTTTCGCTAGAAAGATGGTTGGTTTGCAATGAAAAAGTGATTAAGACGTCTGAAAAGTTTAATGGCTCGATTGAAGATTAATGTGTTCTAAGAACACGTTACCTCCATGCAAGCTAATAAAGTCATCATCTGATCCTGAATCTCCCACGTTGCTCATCGAATCAAACCATGGATCATCTACTGCAAGCACAACATGACTTGTGTCATTTTACAAAAGCTGCCCAGCTGTCCCTGGATGTCTTAATAAAGTGCTTGATGGGACTTTAAGTTTATAGGACCAAAAACTGAGTTTCATATACAAAAGGCGTTATGATAAGTTGTTAGGATGAAGTTAGATAGCTAACAAGTTCTATCGACAAAGTTTGACAACCTAATACAATAAAACAAGTAGAGTAGGTCACGATTTTCATCCCTGTGGTTTAAAAATTACAATTTTCATCCTTATGGTAATTAGGGGTGGCAATCGGGCCGTGTTCGGGTTGGCGGTTGACGGGTCAAAAACCTCAACCCGTGACACGACCCGTTTAGCTAATCGTGTCGAAATCTTCAACCCTAAACCATGACAGGTCGTGTCACGGGTTGGCGGGTCATAGACGGGTCACAGGTTGGTGGGTCTTTCAACTAATAGTATATAAAATAGACTGTATATAAAACAAATAGCTTAGAATTTGTCTTTCAACAAATGTTTGGACTTAGACATGTTATTGATGTTAGGGATATTTGGACGTTCAAAGCCAAAATGTTATTTTTATTATATAAAAAAATAATTAACTAAAGATAACCGGGTTTGCGGGTCAACCTGGCGGGTCGATCCGAACACGACCCGCGAAATTGGCAGGTTAAAAACCTCAACCCAAACCCGTTTATCTTCGTATCGTGTTGTGTCGGAAATTGCCACCCCTATTATGGTTTGCAATCTATTGCTATCTTCATGAAGGACAAGGGACCAAAACAGTAAATATGTGTAAAATATAGGGTCTGAAAAAAAATCGTAACTCATAAGGACAACACTAGCAATAAATTACAAACAATAGGGACTAAAACTGCAATTTTTAAACCATAGGGACTGAAACTGCAATTTTTAAACCATAAGGACAAAAATCGACACCACAGGGACGAAAATTGTAATTTACTCGTTATAATGAATTTCTATAGGACATACAGTTTTGGTCCTGTAAGCTCAAAGTCTCATTAAGTACTCTAGAAGGACGAACGGGTGACGGTCCAAAAGGACCCATCTGGATTAAGTTTATGTCAAACCAATTTGAAAAAAAAAAAAGAAGAAGATCGTACTGCTAGCATCACTCTGACCACGGGGTGCTCCCATCTGAGTAGATCCACAATTAGAATTGGAAGACATTGATTCTGTAGAAATAGTAGTCGTTTTACCATTGCTTGCAACGACACCATCACCTATGTCACTATTCTTCTTCTTCATTTTCTCGGGCCTACGGGTCTTTTTGCTACGATGACGTCGTGATTTCCTAGGTTTGATTGTTTTAACGGGGCTCGAAGCACAACTACCCATTTTTCCCTTTTTTATGTTCTTGATGAAGTATCAAGCAAGTCCCTGATAAAAACAACTAGAAAAAAATTCATTTGATCCCCAAAAAGGCATCAAGAAACTATAACATTTAAAGAAATTGTTATATATGTAGATGGAGATTCAAGGGAAAACCTTAAAAAAAGGGAAAACCGAGGAACACCCTCGTAGCCCTCCATCTGGATCGTATGCACAAGTGCATACAAGTCATTTGAGTCNAAAATTACCTATACACACACACATACACACACACACACACACATATATATATATATATATTGTCAACTTGGATCACTTAAAATGTCTGCATACATCCTACTCTCTCAGAGGATATACTCGGCTCATTTGGTTTTTCGTCAACCAACCAGAAAAGGATCCAAGTTAGTTGATGGTTGATATCGTCAAAAGGCGTGCCATGGTGTAAGACACGTCTCCACTATTACGATAAGGCTTATAATGTGTGTGTTAGGCATACGCCATGCCTCATGTCATTTAGAACCTTGGGTATGGTTTGAAACATTAGCGCATATAGAGATTAACTTGGAGTACATTATTCTAAGAATCATTGTTCATAATAACCTTAAAGATCACATCAAGCGAGCAACTAACATTAACACATAGAGAGAACAATTTTGAGTACATTGTTTTACGTTCAAAATAACCTTAATGATGATACCAAATGATCGTTTATTTGGATAATGATACTTTTCTTTGCAAACTAACAACTGTTTTTGTAGAATACCAAAACAAAGTTGCAAGTAAAGCATATCATACTTTGCGATTTTCATTCAAAATCAAGTTTAGCATCTCTTTTTCATCTTCGGAAGAACAATGGTTTGTTTGCAACGAAAAGCCAAATATGATTGTTCAAAAATGGTATTACACTCGATAAAATGGATTGGATATAAAAGTGCATACCTTAGCAAGCTGCAAGATGGTCCAACAAAGCCGAAATCAGGATTCTGAATGCAAGAATTTGGTGATTAACATCAATCATAAAGTTCAAAATTTTCAAATTCAAGAGAATCTTTTGACATAAAAAGGGTTATAAATGAAGTGACAGTAACGTATGTTAACTTTGCACAAAGAACCCAAATCAATCCAATGCAATTTCAAGCATGAACAGTTATGATGTATTGTTCAAATGAAGTTCATATTTCCCTTTAACGAAATTTATTAATATGGATGCTAAAAAATATAGTATTCCCTCCGTCAAAATAAGTGTCCACATCAATTATGAGATGAAGATATCTTTCTCTATCGTTAAGGGTAGAACTGTCATTTAGCGCATCTCCAACAGTTTATCCAAATCTATCTCCAAAATGAAGAAAATGGAGATTTTAGACTAAAATGTTGCTCCAACAGCTTCTCCAAAATGGAGAAAATGGAGAATATGAAGGTTTTAGACTAAAATGTTGCTCTAACAGCTTCCCTAAATCTATCTCCAAAATGGAGAAAGTATGAGAGAGAATGGAATTTTCCTCCAAATAAGGAGAATGGAGATGACCCCAAAAATGATTACCTAATGTAATAACCTATAGGAAACTTCCGAAAATAAATTTTAAGAGAGAGAAATAATTTTTCAATACATGGATGGAATATTTTAATATTATAATTAATGTTGAAATCTCCAAAATGGAGAATCTATTAGAGATGGTTGCAATTTTTTTGGAGATTTTGATTTTCAATTCTCCATTTTGGAGAAATTATGGAGAAACTGTTGGAGATGCTTTAGCTAACTAAAAAGTGCAGTAATTGCATGTTCCCGGATAAGTGTCTATTTTCCTATTCTACCCTTAATTATGAGATCATGAAATCTTTCTCTACCATCAAAGGTACAAATTAATGTCGTTTAGCTAACTAAAAAGTGTAATAACGGCATGTTCCTGGATAAGTGTCTACTTTTTCATTCAACCCTAAATTAAATTATGAGATGAAGAAATTTCTCTATATCATCAAGGTAGAACTGTGTCTTTTTCATTGTGGATATTTATTTAGGGATGAAGGGAGCATACCTGGGTTCCATGCAATTCACTGTGATCATTATGAAACACAAATGCAATACCAAATAAGATTAAAGCCAATAACATCTCAAAATCATAATATATTTTTTTTTGTAAGATATTACAAAAAACTTACAATAATTGATGTGAATGTAAGAGAAACAATAATTGAAATCTGGAATCATCCAAAAAGCAATTCAAAAGGGAACAAAAGGAAGAAACAAAAGGCACAGGAAAACAAGAAGAAAAAATTGGGGAAAGAGAGGATAATGCATATGATTTGAAATTGAAAAGTGCTTTTCATCATTACAAGTTTATTGATCATATTATACATAGTTACATACAACAAATCACAAATTCAAAACAAAAACAGTCAAATTATACGTATATATAGATATATATATATAGAGAGAGAGAGAGAGAGAAACCTGTAAGAGATGAAACTATTCGATCTCGCTCTCTCTCTCGGACTCTCTCGGTGGTTCCACCATAGGAGGAGAGGGGGAGCAGAAGGTGGGTCCGACAATAGTCGGATCCGGGGTTCAATAATCACAACCAGATCGATGCGATTGATTGAATGGATTTGATTTGATTTGATTGATTGATTGTCGTCGTTTCTCAAACCAATGGGAAGTTTTAGAAGAAATGGATTTTATAGAGATGATCTCCGAGAAGATTTTGTGTTGCATGGAGTCTTTGGATTTCAAACCCCTGGTTTTTCCTACAAAAACGATGAACAAGGGATACGCGCCTTCCATTTTCTCCATTCCCAAACCACTTCAATTCTGCTTCATATTTGATGTAATAATAATAATCTTAAAACAGCCATTTGAGGAAAGTGGAAAATCTTTGTGAAAGATATAGTTTGTTTTTATTTTCTAAAATTATATATATATATATATATATATAGAGGAGAGTTATTATACAACCCACGAAAAGGTTACAATC
>LUCG01071541.1:0-24381 GCA_001633085.1 Carthamus tinctorius | reverse complement strand
TTATAACCTCCATCTTAATTTCCATTCAAATTAAAATTAATATTGATATTAATTTTCCAACAAGATTCTCCATTACGCGTTTTCTTGTAGAAGTGTCATAAATTATTCAAGATCAAGAGGCGCAATTATCGGCATCAATAATTTTAAGCAAACAGTTTCGGTCACTCCTTGCCTATATAAGGAGGCATCTATAATCAAGGAAGCCGTCCCGATAATATCCGAAAAAGATATACCAATCCACCAATTATCCATCCATCCCATATTAGAATCTCTCTCTCTCTCTCTCTATTGTACGTCTAAAAATGATAAAGTTTTAATTTCTACCGCACAATGTTTAAAGTCTTTAGATCTTCAACTTATTATGGGTTCTTGTGTCAATTCCTTCGATTGTAATCCATCTTCTTCGAGTTACAATTAAGGTATATTTTGTTAACAATACATACATACTGGTTTGAAGATAATTTAGTTTCTTATAAATACTGTTTATTTTATAAATAATTGGATTGTTTCGATAAGATGTGGATGTGTTAGAGAGACTATAACATATTTGATAAAAGATGCGATAAAAAACAACTGAAATTTGTAACATTTTCAAAGAATTTCTAAACATATTAGTTGTGGGATTTCTAACAAGACAGAAGATTTGAATGACATTCAATTTTAAAAATTTTCAAATACCGTAAACCAGATGGGTTGTAACACTTTAATTTTTAGATTAAAATTTATTGGAAAAATTCAACATGACTCATTCGTAAATAAATGTTTTTATCATTTTTATAAAGTATATATGAAAAACATGTACTTACAATGGATCATGTTATTAGGATGTTACATGACCAAGGGATTTTCACTTACAAATGCATTTTCAAAATGACTATTACAAAAGAAATTAAAATCAAAAGCAAATTAATTAGCATATTAAATATTATTGATAATTATCTAAATTATGCATACCTATTTTGATAATCAAGGGTTAGTTTAACGCGAGAATGAAAGTTATGGTGAGAAAGGTAAGTAAAATCTTCGTCATTTAATCAATCCTAATTGAAGAGCCACACGATTCTTTGACGCGAACCATTTGGTGATAAGTTTGTTTAGTAAATGAATGAACATGAGCGTATTTTTGCTCGTTTAGTTAAATATATCAACATGAACGATGCTCTCGTTCATCTATTTATGCTTGTTCATTTATGTTTCTTAACGTTCGTTCGTTTATGTTCATTAACGTTTGTTTATCAATGTTTATATATACATATACATTATGACATTAATACATAAAACCATTAACTACACTAAGGGGCTATTTGTTAAAAACAAATACCTCTTAAAACCTCTTTTTAGTCTGAAACTTAAGAGGTTCGTAGACTTAAAACTGTTTGTTTTATTTCTAAAGAAATGTCTGAAAACCTTTTACCGACCTCTTAAATTTTAAAAGGTGCACCATCCACCTTCTTATTTTTTATACGTGAAACCAAACTTTAGACCTCTTAAAAAACAAACAACACCTAAAATTATTAAAATCCTTCTTTTTCTCCTAAGCTTATTCGTTGTTTTTTAATTGTTTAGGAATGAAACGACAGGTAATGATGATTGTTTTTTTATTCATTTGTGTCTGTTAACAATCGAAAACAAATTATCACACACACACATTTTCTTAAACGAACGAACATGACTACAATTTATTTTCTCTTTTACCGTTCCTCCTTGTTCGGTTAAGCCGTTCGTGTAAGTTCGGTTCGTTTATAATGTAGTAAATTGCAATTCTTTTTTAACAAACTAGAGGGACCAAGAATGTAATTTACTCATAATTCTTTTTGAGAGAAGAAGACAAAGGAGACCCCCCCTCTTTCCGTATGTCAAACTCAAAATTACCAAATCTTCTTCGTCTGGGTTCGCAAACGGCGCCGGAGGAAATCGGAATAACCATCGGAAAATGCAGTCCGCCGAGCAGTTAGTACTCGATCTCAGCAGTCCCGATCTTCGCGAGAATGCTCTACTCGAGCTCTCCAAGGTATGTGTATTCACTCAACTTTCCTTTCTGGTGGACATGTTGGTCGTTTAATTCGCTCTTTTTTAGGATTCAATTCGCGATGAAAAGTAAGATTATGTCGATTTCAGAAGTTGCGAGGATGAAATTCGTGTATTTTGAGGTTTATGAATGTGAATTTGATCGATTGTGGTTTGGATTAGGGAATTTGCATAAGCGTGGTTACGTAACTTCCGTTTTGTTGAGAGAATCGTATACAAATTCGATATCTGATGCTGTATGTGGCTTTCTTTAATTGGAATGAGCATCAAACAACTGGATGTTATTAACAAGCTTTACCAATTCGCTTGTTGTATACTGTAATGGTCGTGAAGAATTGGTTTTAGTTTTACTACTATAGATGTGAATCTGCCTTGTGTTATATGTTTAGGAACGAGAAATTATTTCATGATTTTGCTTCTTTTGGAGTTTTGGTACTGTTGATGTACTCATACAGGTATGCCTCTAATTGACTATTTGTGCCTTTGTTTCATCTTCTTCAGAAGAGAGAACTGTTTCAAGATTTGGCTCCACTGTTGTGGAACTCCTTTGGTACTATTGCAGCTCTCTTACAGGTGCGGTCTACTACTGATAAGATGCTTTATGTTTACTTCATGGGCAGTATAGATCTTTTATGGAATTTCGTTGTGTCTGTCTCACAAGAGCTATTAGTTTTGTGCCTTTTCCTGTAATCTGTAATAGTCGATCTTCATATGTAATAAGTAGTTGTGGCTTATTAACCTATATTATATATAGCATTATCTAAGACATTGCAGGAAACAATTGAATAGTATAAAGGAATACGAGTGTGATGGAATTTGGAACATAATTACAAGAATAATGCATTCTTGAGACATTAACTGATTCATCACTGCCTATTCCTTTTGTTATTAGGTCTGGGACCAGACTTTATTCAGTCTTGAGCTCACTCGGACGCCTGTATCTTTTACAGTGTTAAGCATGAACTGGCTAGAATTCCGCACGTACAGTTTTAGTGTTCATGCGAAGCATGCCTGTTCAATATTCTTATGCTGTTACGTATTTATTGATATCTCTATCTCACCAAAATCTCATTGAGTAGAAATATTCAGCTTAGTTTCTTTTCATATAATTAATTTTTCTCTTTTGATGTCTATTTTATTTGTTCATAATTTATTTCATGTCCTTGTAGTTGGGAAACTTTTTTAGTTCCCATTAGTGACAGAAGCATATGGATTTCTGAGATATGCAATTAGTTAAAGCTTTATTCCCATGAAACACGGATCAATAGTCATGTGGTTTGTGTTTTGATGATTTACAGAATCCGTGAAATGCTGTCTGCTGTCATGTTTAATTAAACAACTGATGCCAAGTCTTGCATATTTGCAGGAGATAGTTTCAATATACCCCTTTCTGTCACCACCCAACTTGACTCCAGCTCAATCAAACAGAGTCTGCAATGCACTTGCACTTCTTCAGGTGCACCTTCTAGAAAATTTACCCTTTTTTTGCATTTCCTGGGTTCCTTGTCTTCATCATTTTGGCTGAAAACTAAATGCTACCAGTTGGTCATTTTGTTCATAGATAATGGTGAAAATCATATTAAATGTAAGATCCTGTATCATCATTCAGCAAAACAATTATAATCATAGCTTATTTAATCTAGTTGATTTGTTCTCTTTCTAGCATCAAGTACACAGTATACTTACGTATGCACTTCTATTATTTAAGTTTATATCATAGAATGTACTTAGTATACATATTCTTTCACCCTCATTAATTTGTTTCCATATCAACTTTATTCATTGCTGTTTACCAAGATTTGCATTTATAATGACACGGACCAACGAAAAGGCCAATTTCACAGAAGATTGGGACATGAGACATAACAAATGAAAATTTAAGTTCATTGCAGTTAGTGGGAATGTATGGGTTTTATAGAACATAGTTCCAGGAGATTTTTTTCAAAGCCACTTTTAGCTTTTTCATAACAATTTTCAGTGAGACATGGAAATGCAGTTTGGAACACTCAATACTTGAGATTATTTATTTAAGTACTTTCACATCTGCTTTTGGCTCAATTGTGATGTATAATACTATAATTAGAACTTTGTTATAAATCTTCTCCTGGTTGGATGATTATTGACTGATGCAATAATGTTTTTCTCTTTCCTTATTTCTTCAGTGTGTCGCTTCACATCCGGACACAAGAATGCTGTTCTTGAATGGTAACTTCTTAGTTTTATATCTGTTGTATTGCTTTGCATTTCTTTTCAAGGCATGAAATAAAAAAATCACCTTGATTTCCAATATGCAATAATCTATGTTTGTGGTGTTGCTTTGCACCACTTTCACGTCACAAGACCAAGTACAAATCCCCATGATTTCGAACAGAGTTTTTATTTAAACAAGTGTTACCAGATTAGGAACTGCAAATTGATAATCCGTGCATATTCTGTGGTGCCTTTTCTATCCAATCCAATAAATAGGCAAACCAGTGGCAAATGGTGTATATGTAAATCACAAGAAATAAGTGTTCCTTATGATAGTTGAGAAGCATACATGCATGGAAGTGTGTGAGAGATGATATCTCCTTCCACTCTTATCGTCTACTAATTTATAGCTAAACAAACATGTTATATCCTCTTCTTTTTTCTTAATTTTATGCCTGAAAAAAACCATACCAAGCGAATAAGAATGAAATTAGAAACTTAATAAAATATAGCCTCCTCATCTTTTGTCCACAAAATATTACCTTATTTTGTTACATCCGTTTTAAATTCTAGCAGCCAATACTTCCCTTTTTTATAGTATAGAATAAAATAAAACCAACCGGCTCCTAATTTAGTGTAATATCTTAAACTAAGAGGACCTAGCTTTATAAGATTTCTAACATTTCTGAAGGTAGCCATATCAGATGTATTTATGTACTGCACTTAAGAATTTAATATATCACATACCAAAATAACATACGGTATAAGCAACAAAACTCATCCCAACGACTAACTGTACCGGCAGCGTACTACACCCACACCCACACCTTAAATAAATCTGTTTATAATTTCAGTAACATTGATCAAACATGAATAGAATCACAGAGGATACCTATTCAAATGAAGTATTCTTTAAATTATGTCGCGCACACACTTTTTTCAACTTGACTCCTAGAGAAGATCAGTGTCGGCATATTCCTTGCTCGTTCCTGGAATTTCAACAAAATGAGCTGCTTTACAAGGGTTAGAGATCTCCATCAACTCCATAAATAGTTTACAGTACATTAATTTTCAACAAAAAATAAAAACAAAACAAGAGAAGAGAAGAAAAGTAAAGAAAATAAATTGGCAACTTTTGTTTTTACGCATAAAAAATCTGCTTTCAAGTTGATTGCAGATCAAAGTATTACTTCTATAGTTCTATTATTACTTGCTCGCCCTTTTAATTTTGTCAAGTGCATCGAGTTTTCTGCAAGGTCATTGACAATTTACAACTAATTTGTTCTTGTCTGCAGCTCATATTCCTTTATATTTATACCCTTTTCTCAACACAACCAGCAAATCAAGGCCATTCGAGTATCTGAGGCTTACTAGTTTAGGTGTCATTGGTGCCCTGGTGAAGGTACTTCAACTTGTTCAGCAATTTTTTTTTTCACATACCTTTCTTTTCTACCTTTTTCAAATCTGTAGAGTCTCTCTTTTCGTCGCAAATTTTCACAATCCAAGGGGTCTTCAGTAATGCAAAACAATTTTCCATGGAGTGATATGGAAGAATGGTGTTTCATAATCCGGAACTGATATCTTCGACATACAATATGACCTCCATAGTTTAAGTGGGCAGCAACTTGTTTATTTGACATTGAACTATGATCTCCATAGTTTTAAGCTTGTTATTTTTATTACCATAAATGTTTTTTTATCTGTTCAAGAATGGCATTTCTAATCAGACATTATTCCATTACCTTGTTAGTGTCTGATTCATGATGTCCCCATTTGCTGAACATATAGCCTCTTTTCCTCTCGAATACAAGCAGAAGGGAATACGTTACTGCCTGTTTGTGCATTTATCTAAGTTGAGATGAAGTATTGTGACGTGGAGCTTAATTTATTTATTTACCAGGTCGATGACACAGAAGTTATCAGCTTTCTGCTTTCAACAGAAATAATCCCCCTCTGCCTGCGCACAATGGAAATGGGGAGTGAATTGTCGAAAACAGTTGAGTTTTTGATTCTCTTCTTTTATGCTGAAATACTTGTCTGTAATGTGTACAAATCATTAGACAAATGTCTTTACTTTGCCTTAACTTCTAACAGAGTTACATAACTACCCTTTCCTTTTTCTGGTCATCTGGCATCAGTTTTCCAATTCAGTACATGTCACCTCTTTACTTCTTCGCTTTTTTACAATACAGGCTCTTACTTCTCACTAGTTGTTTGTAAAAAGAGTTATTACGATCACTGAAGTTTCCACTTTTTTCTTTTTGAAGATTGTGTGATCATTAGGAGAAATGAACTTCGACTTGCTTATCATTTTTCAAGACGATGAAATTATGTTTGGTTCAGTGATATCTTTGGTGATGTTTGTTTGGTTTTGTCGGAATTTGTTAGTGGGGTAGAGGTCAAGGCCTTTTGACAGGTTTTAGGCTTTCTTGTATATAGAAGTAAGGACCTGTTTGTTAGCAGCTTAACAAGCTTAATGGGACTCAGTTGTTTCAGTCAGCTATACATGACTGTTTGGTAGTGGCTTAATGATATAGAAAGTGGCTTATTCAATAAGCTTCTAGATGGGAGCTTTATGCAGAAAGTCAATTTTCTTTTTTCCAAACATGAAACATGCCCCTCTCAATTAAAAAAATGCACTCCTGTTAATGAAACAACTCTCCCAAACAAAAATCTTTTCAATCTAATTAGACAAATTAATCCACACTGACAACCTTATCCATACCTGACTTAATGGAAAACTAACCAAACGTAATATTCTTTTGTTAACCATTGACATTCTCAAACCTGTCAGAAGGTCATTTAACCAAACAACCCGGGGTGGGGTTATTTATACTGGGATAGTTCGGTTTTGTGGATGTGTCAGTGGGGTTGTTTTCTTGACATTTTTATAGAGTGATGCACTTACATCACTTGTCAACATACGAGTCGATACTTACCGTATGGAAATTTGTGGAGTTGTTGTCGTGATTCGGCTTTGTGGATGTCTGATGAAAGATTGAAATGATCCCAGGTTGCCACATTTATAGTTCAGAAGATCTTGTTGGATGATGTGGGGTTGGACTACATATGCACAACGGCTGAACGGTTCTTTGCCGTGGGTAGAGTTTTGGGGAATATGGTTGCCGCACTTGCTGAGCAACCCTCTTCCCGCCTCTTGAAGCACATCATCCGCTGCTACCTTCGCTTGTCGGATAATCCAAGGTTAGTCCTTCCACCACATTACTACTATTAACTACAAAATGCAACGCAACTGACGTGCATATAGAGGCAGGTTCAAACGAGAATGACAAAAATGTTGTGAATGTGAGAATGACAAAAATGCGGATGAAAAAGGATAACAATATGGATATGTCAGAGTAAATTACGTTTTTCGTCCCTGTGGTTTTTAAGATTATGATTTTTATCCTTGTGGTTTAAAATTACGGTTTTTGTCCTATGGTTTGTAATTCATTGCTATTTCCGTCCTTATGATTTATAATTTGTTGTTGTTTTGGTCCCTTCGCTTCGGCATACAATTGTTCACTGTTTTGATCCTTTGTACTTGAAGGTAGGAATTATTCAGGGACGAAAATAGCAATTAATTGCAAACCATAGGAACGAAAATAGTAATTTCTAAAACATACTGGTGGAAATCAAAATCATTAACAAACAACACGAACGAATATCATAATTTACTCCATGTCAAATTAAAGAGGATAAAATGCACGTTTTTTTAAATAATTTGTTTGACTCGAATTTTAGTTATACTTCGTCTATTTTCGATTAAAGAAAATAAAGGGTTGTTGGAGTTTTTTTTTTGTTTTAAAAAAGATTAGTTGCAACTTGTAACCAAATTTTTTAGATCATCTCATCTGATATTGAGATATTCTCACATTCTCAACATTTTCGTCGTTCTCATTCGAACCTCAATGTATGCAAATATATGATGTAAACTTGTTGACATTTGAATAATGTAGGGCATGTGATGCTTTGAGGAGTTGTCTTCCGGATATGCTACGAGATGCTACTTTTAGCAGTTGCCTTCGTGTAAGCATTGCGCCTATACTTTCTTTATATTTCTAAGTAATTGGAAGATGGAAGTAAAAGGGTGCGCTTGATACGCACGAAATGTCGGTGGAATAAAAATTGGTTTCCTTATGACATTAGACTAGGACAGGAAAGGACCAAGATTTTTGGTCCCACCAAAATAGGTGGAATATTGGTAAATTACCAGAGTACCCTTGTCATATTAAAACCCTAAAACCTTCCATGGTTCTATCTCTTGCCTACCTCACTCTTGTTTCTATCTTATCTTGTCTTGTCCAGTCCTATGACGTATCATGTCCCACCTTTCTATATTACTAGACTACCATGCCAAATTAAACCCTAAACTACAATTCTTTCACCCGCCCACCTTTCTTATTTATCTAGTATTGGCATGAATTTGGGTTTGCGTTCGATATGTGGGAAATGATTGAAGAAAAACTTGTCCCACGACACTAGACTCGGATGATAAGAAACTTGAGTTTTTTTGTCCCACCAAAGTAGGCCGAACATTAGTAAATCACTAAACTACCCATGCAAGCTTAAAACCTCAAAACCCTAAAAACATTCTATCGTTCTTTTTTCTTCCTACCTCATGCTAGTCTTGTCAGCTCCTATTCGGTCTTGTTTTTAACGAGTGTGGGTTGGCAGGAGGACCCGACTACGAGGAGGTGGCTTCAGCAGCTGGTTCATAACGTTCAAGGGCCGCGGGTGGGTCTTCAGGGAGGTGGAGGATTTGATCATATGCTGGTGAACTGAAACAAGTTTGGTGTTACATTTTTATGATTTTAGAGACTTAAAAGGGAGAAGTTGTTTCCAAAACTTAATAGCAGCTTGTTTATATTTCTAGTTATTATACTCACTTCATATGTATATCCAAACTAAATTGCTTTTATTATTAAGGGATTTTGTTTATGATTGTGATCTTGTAATCTTAAAAGAGCAAATGGACATTTGCTTTGCATGTGAGGGATTATGGTAGCCAATAATGTTTAAATATTTAACCACTAGGGTGGTGGCTTACTGAAAAGGTTGGTGGAATATCCCATCTATCCTGGGTTCGAGTCCAGACGCTGACATTCCTTGGTCAGACTTGGTCTTAGACGGTCGTAACTTAGGGGGTTTTGGGGATTGTGTTTGATGATAAGCGCTTAATAGCTTATCTTCTTTTCCAAAAAGTTAAAATGATTTGTCTTTTCAAAAATGACTTATCAGCTTTTGGGGAAGCCATCATCCAAACACTTCAAAACAACTTGTTTTCTTTTCCACAATGAAATAAGCTAATAAGTTGTTTTCAAACGCAATCCCAAACACCCTTTTAATCACAAAATTGTCAAGACAGGGCTAGATGAACTTTTTCCAAAAAAAATAAATAAATAATGTTAAATATTTTGGCTCTTGAAAACCAAAATAAAAATAAGAAATGGGGTTTACCTTGGACACTAAATTAAACATGTTTATCATAGAGTTTAGGTTATCTTTCCTTTTTCTTTCTTAATTATGGGTGTCTGGGTTAGCTTGTACTCATCTCGACTAGTTAATAGGGCCTTGAAGAATCGTATGAAAATTACCTAAGAGTTTTATAGGATTCTGAACCGAACTATGAAAAGAATCTATAAAAGTGCAAATCTAATTGTCATTTGAGTTACGTTTTAGTTTAGACTAACTCTTTATCATCGTTTATTATTTTTGACACTCTTTAGAAAAATATGATTCAACTTTTTAAATCTTCCCCAAAATACCCTCCTATTGCTATATCCAAAGCTTAATGTGACTCACATCTACTTCCAAATTTATGTTAATCATTTGAATGTCTTTTGGACTCGCTTTTAAAGTTCCAGATTCATTGACGTCTCAATAGAGTCTCAATAATCAACTTCTATATCTTAGGGGATGTTTGGTTTATTGAAACATTTGAATATTTGTAGATGAAGTTGGATTCTTTGGCAATGTTTAATTTGTACATAAACAAAATTAGATTTTTATAAAGGTGGATTGCATTATATTTTATTAATTGATTATCAGACTAATGTTTTTTGTATATATATTTTAGAATATAATTACTAACAAATTTTGTGAAATTTCATAAACACCAACCAGTTGGATTTTAAAATCCAATATTTTGTGATTTTTCAATTTCGTTTTTTTCTTTAAACTAAAGGATTCGAATGGAATCCAATTCCAAATCCACCAAATCGAAAAGAGTATTGATTATTTTCCCTTTGGTGGCGACTAAAACAGTAAACACGCATTAAGCACGATACCGTATTGGATGAAAAGAGTAAGATGGGAGATTTTCGAGGCATTTGGTTGGTAAAACTATGTAGATTGATCTTTTGTTTTGTTTGGAAGGGTTTTTTTTTCATGTTTCTTGGTTTAAAAAAGAAAAACTTGACCTTTTACATAAAGCTCCCACAAAAACTTAGGTGTCGTTTACTTAATGGTTACCCAGTAGGTACTTACCGGGTCAATTTACCTTACGAGATGAATATGACAAGAACTAAAATCTTACCTAGTAAGAGCAATGGCATAAACCGAGAGTGTTAACTGTAAAGTAAGATTTACAAATATTATTTGGTAAACACTTACCGGGTAAATTGTTGCATACGATACCGTTTTGAAAGACTAAAATATTGTCCAATATGGTATAGATGATAGTGTTCAATTTTACCGGTAAGCGCTTACCGAATAAGTGTTTAAGTAAACGGCCCCTTAGTGAATAAGCCACTTTCCATCACTAATCCACTACCATGTTGTCATATATAGCTGATTAAATAAGCTACAATCTCATTAAGTTGCTAGAAAGTAGACTTGGTCATAACCCATAAACATACGATATTGTTCTTGAATACATAGACAAAGACCGTACATCATAAATAATTTATACATGAATAATGGGCAGAAATATATCATTACAAACGACATTTAAGAAATGTATTTTAGGATAACGCTACCATTTTCGAGCAATCAATCAATAACCTTGTTATCTCCAAAACAATCTTCGATCTGCTAAAGTTTAATCGAGCACAACCCCCGTCAAGACAAAGACCGCTAAGTCGACATTTTCATCAGAAATGCCATCACTACCCCCAGCACAGCACCTGCTGCAACCTGCATCAAACCATATGTTCACGTGAGACCATACTGTTTTCGTTTGACCAAGTTTTAACACTTGAAACTTCACAACAGAACATTGTGAAGGTAACTGATTTACCTTGACAGTGTTTTGCTGTGAAGTTTCAGGTGTAAAAGTGTGGTCTCATGAAGACATGTTAGTTTCACGTACACCTAACCCTTTCTAAACAATCAGGGATGACATGAATAACATGCAAACAAAATCGCCATTCTAGAAGCGGAATCTTCTAATCGTAATAAAAAAAATCGGCCCATATCATTTCACTACCATCTCGAATGGCTCATTCCCATGAAACGGGTCCCACAAAACCGGGTTGGGTTCTTGTAAGAAGTGGTTATCAACCGTTGGATGATAAATGGATGCACATTAGAATGAGATGCACTAGATCAATTCCCTTCTAAAGCGCAATACATGGGAGAGGATAAGATTAAAAGTGATTAACGGTTCAGATCCACTTCTCACGTTAAACTCAGCTTCTCACTGAAACCCAACCCCACAGAAACAAGATGATAAAAGAAAGAGAGCATAATAAACAAACGAACCCCAAGACCATCTCCAATTATGTACCATGCATGGCAACCATACCAGATATTGTCCACTTTGTCCAAAAGGCGTCTAATGGTGGAGGTATCCAGTCCCTTATAAGGCAATCCTTCCCTCCCCTCCCCTCCCCAATAGATGTGGGATCTTGCAACTAGGGACGCAAATATCAATTTTGATACGAAATCTTACACTGAATTGGTGTAATGAATAGTAACATATCAAATTTGGTGCAACACTGTTCACCGGCACCAATCAAAAAAATAAGAAGGAATATACCTAGAATCTTACATTCAGTGGTAAGATTTGGTGTTACGCATTGGAGTAAATTTATCATTTGCACCAAATTTTACAGCGAATTTTATGCTTTGGTGTAAAATCTGGTGTTGCCAATAGGAGATGCACTAAGTCGCATAGCTTCAATAGTGAATGTGGTCATTATTGGAAACTAACTCTATAATACAAAGCATTTTAAGTTGATATTAGCAGCTTTCCAGTGATATACTGATATGATCCCAGACAAGGGATCTAAAATGTACTGGTCCTATAGTCCTTTTTGGCCTAAGTTTCTCGAACATCATAGGCTTACTATTTTTGGCAATGTTTCAATGAATTATGAATGTTAAAAGTTATAGCAACATTCCCATTTTTGGCAAGGTTTCAACTCGGACAATAGATAGCATCAAGATTCCTCTATTTTTCATTATTAAGGAATATGTTAGATATTTACTAATAACAATCAATTTCTTAAAGAGTATCCAGGCATTACCTATTTGCCCTTTTGATGAGTTGACGGTTTTGATCTACCTTCAATTATCTTCAACTTTTCTAGTCAATTTTACGAACTTTTACATGCATATAATCACTTTCACATGCATGAATTCGTTAAAAGTTTCAATCACGATGTTAAAAAAAGGTAAATAAAGGTAGTTGAAGATATATGAAGGTTTTGTTCCCACCTTCTCACCATAACTGTTATGTTCACCAATCACCAGAGTCCANTATATATATATATATATGGTTCAAATGGAAGTGGGACTCTAGAAGGGAGGTTCCAAATTCTGTCGAGAATATGGTCTAAGTGGGACTCTAGAACGCCCCCTCAAAATAGGCTAGATGAGTACAAATTGTCAAAGAATGTCAGAGAGGAAGCTAAACAAGTACAGATTGTTGAGTCCTTATAGTGGTAAACCTAACTCTGATACCATAAAGGGTAAATATATGGGGAAAAAGGAAAGACTTCTAAACTATATTTCCCTTGAACTCAAAGATTTAAAACACAACTTATAATGGTTCCCAGCCTGGACTTGCTGGAATATAGAAACTAAATAACAAACTACTCATCATATAATTAATCTTTTAGACCTATGTTTACATACATCTTGAAAAAAACATGATAGTTGATACGGCCTCCATCTTATATTATCTGTCCAATATTCCAATTTCTTTAAGGCCGATTTGGTATGCGGATTTGGAACTGAATTACATTCCGATCCTGTGTTTGGTTTGAAGGAAAACATGGATTTGAAATCCTCGGATTATAATGAAATCCCACAACCAATGGATTTAGAAATCCAATCTAAAATCCTTCCACAAAATCCAAATCTTTACTCAATTTGTATCTTAGATTCTGGTGAGTCCTTAATATGCTAAATTACACAGAAGAGCTTGTTTATCTTACAATTTTGGTTCCTGGCATTTAGCATTGAACACTATAGCTTCTTGACCAAGTTCTTTCCACTCAGAAAGTGATAGTCCAACTAATGTAGTTGTTATGTCAAAACTATTTAACATACAACTTATAACTCATGAATTTGTTTTTCGAATGAAAGAAAGTACACAGGCATACACATTTACACTTGTATGAGAGCCATTGAGCTAAGGATTGGGTTCCGGTGAGAAGTGCCAAATTTGGTGAGAAGTGGTTATCAACCGTTGGATGAGAAATGGACGAACATTAGGAATTCTCACACTTCTCACGAAGGGTATTCGATTAAAAGTGATCAAGGGTTTAAAAGCAATTCTCACACTTCTCACAAAAAATGGCACTTCTCACATGATCCCATGCCCAGTGAGCTAACAATAAGCTCCTTCTATGATATCAAAATGCATACATAACTGCATACATCAAATTTACTATGATAAACGGAAAGTAATGAAATTCAAAGCAACGATAATAAACAAGAAAATAGGAAAAACAAGGCCTCTCTCTAATTATGTGTTCACACACAAACAAGTAGTTCTTCAACATGCCCTAAGCCCTATCACCACAACAGAATCTCACACTACATATACCTCCATACATTGCACATAATTGTACTTTTTCTTCTCCCTTGCACAATTTCTATAGCCCAACTCAGAGCACTTTATGTTTCTTCGCTAAATTCTAAAAACAAATATTGACAACCTACTCAAAAAAATTCATGCTCACCAAGACGTGCTAGGTTATATCACCCAATGTAGAGACTTAAAAAAAGAAAGAAAAAAAAGAAGTTTCTCTCTTTCTAATAAGAAGTGCATGTGTATTTTAAGTGGCAAAAAGGATAAATGAGGAAACCTTAAAATAAGAAAACTATTTGTCTCAATGTAAAATAGATGTGGAATGCATCCGTGGAATTGTTCATGGTGAGTGCATCGGATGGTTAAAGAGAAACTAGGAATGCAAGAAAGACAGTTTTGCCTTCTGTTAGACAAGAGGAAGAAAGGTGAGAAATCACAAATTAAGAGCTAAGCTTATAGCTGACCAGATCAATCGAACACGAACATGTGTATGCATGGCACTAGCGAGTGTTTTACCTTAATGTTAAATTTCTTTAAACCCGATAGTTTCACTACAGTCTCTTTAAACCTCAAAGAGCCAAATCATACGATCAGAAAAGATATGATAGATGGTGTGTGCCACAACATGTATGGAAATCCAATTGCATAGCAAGCATCTATGTTCGCATTATGTCTTTTTTCCAAATAACCAATCGTCTATGCATCCCGTGCTATTTATTAACAGATAAATAAGAGCATCCCAACAAACTCTCCATAATGAAAAATCAAAACGCAAAATCTCTAAGAAAATATTACATTCAACTCCAACAACTCCATTGCGGAGATTACAACATTAATTACGTTATTAGATATTCCATACGTTTGATAAAGTATTATCACTTTCTCCTAAATATTTAATTTCACAGTTTCTTATCGGTGGGAATATAATTTAAAAATATCTCTCAGACGGTAATCGTTTTTGAGAATTCTCCAATTGTGGATAAACTTGCACTCTCTCGCCCACTTTCTCCATTTTGGGGATTACAACATTGATTACGTTATTAATATATTCCATATGTTTAACAAAATATTATCACTTTCTCCTAAACATTTAATTTCAAAGTTTTTTTATCGGTGGGGATATGATGAAAAAACATCTGTCTCATGGTAATAATTTTTGGGGAGTTCTCCAAATGTGGAGAAATTTACACTCTCTCTCCTACTTTCTCCATTTTCAAGAACAGTTCTGGATAATCTGTTAAAGCATAAAACTTTCCCAAAATCTTCATTGTCTCCATTTTGGAGAACCTTTTGGAGATGCTCTAATGTGGTTGTTCACGTAAGAAGCTTCAAAGTGCCTAAAACTTGGTCAAGTGGTGATAGTCTAATTTGGATCTATTGGGAAACATAGAAATTGAAACACCATATTCCTCTTTTTAACAGCTTCAATGAAGCCATACTTCACAGATAAAATAACTAAATGGAATACCATGTTTCAATGATATTTCTGTTATCCTCCACTACAAAACTTATTTCTCAAAACAAGAAAGACAATCATCAGTGCATCAAGCTTCTCCTTGAACAGAACTGATTTATGTGTCAGTAAAATTGGTATTATAGTATTATATAATCGCAAACACCCACTAATCCAATGCATGCGATGATTGTTAAGAATATGCCACCTTGTGGACACGAAAGATACATGTTTGTAAAGCAACACACAAGCAAGGAGTTGGATTGTGACCAAACCTGAAATGGAGTGTGACCAAGTGAGTCTCGTAGCGGTCTAACATTGGAAAGTGGATGTTCCGGAGGCAGCTCACAAACAATTTGATTCAATAACTGCATAGGGAACAATATGATTTTTACGCTATCCAGAGAAAAAATGCATAAGTTAGAACATGGGCTTGTATCCACTAGCTCTAAGTATTTACATGGATTTATTTTTGTAGATAGATTCTCCCTCAGTCCAAAATTAAGTATCCGCATTTCTATTTATGTTTGTCCCAAAATAAGTGTCCATATTCATAAATAGATGGCTAAAAATTTCCAACTATACTCTTGATTACATGGACTGATGGAGAACTTAATCAGTCAAACAAATTATACTTGTGTGCGTTGTACTAAGGGTAATAATTATATATTTTTATAAAATATGTACATTTTTATCGTTGACATTTATTTGGGGAGAAAGTGTGTACCACTATTATTATTTAAAGTGGTATCCTCACCACATCAGAATCAAGATATAAACTCTCTTTACAAACCATTGAAGAATGCTTATATATATACGCATATACGGTATACCTCCGCTTGCCGGCCAGCATGAAGCCTAACACCAGTTGCATCATACATTACCTGTCAAAAAATAAAAGAATAATCAACTGAGATGAATAATTAATGGGTACTGTGGACACCAAAACACAGACACGTCACACTTGTACTACCAGTGGGAGACAGGAAATCACAAACCATTCCTTTCAATAGGGTCTATATTCTGTAAATACGTTTAATGATATACAGGTCTCATTTTATGACAATGGACACAAATCGAAGAAACCAGCATAAAAAATCCAAACTCACTCTGATTGGTTAAAAGGAAAGGTGAGGTCCTATATGGCTAACATTAATTGTTACTTTCTATCTTTGATAGACAAATGAAACTAATTGTGATCCAGCTTTAGAAAAGCATACCAACTCTGGTAGACCCTACAAATATTATCCTACATTTTTTTCATATAAATAGAAAGCAATCTGAAACATTCATGTCAATCTCCAATACGGGGGCTTCGACCCCGGGCTGCATGCTTTAGCAGTCGGGCTTCGGCCCAAAAATTGCCGAGGATTCTGGGCCCAATGTGGTCTGGGATACCTCTTCCAAAAAAAAAAAAACATGAAGAAATTTGGGTGTTGTAAACACGTACAACGCATGCCAAAACAATTGCAATGGCAAATGATGATGAACCAGTGCCCTCTTGTAACCCTATGCAGGCAGCAAGAGCTGTAACCGTTGCGGAATGTGATGATGGCATGCCACCGGAGCTAAGCATCCTTCTCGTATCCCATTTCCTCTCTTTAAACCTGCACATCCAAAGTAACAAACTAAATTCACAATTGCAATATAACTATAATGAAAATCACAGTCAAAGTAAAACGAATAAAAATCGTTAAGAAACAAAAAGATTTCAAAATCTCCGCAAGCCCAGGTCTGACCTGCTAGCAACACAATCATATAAGACGTCTTTCTATGGTGCAAAAAACAAGCACATCAACTTTCTACACAAGTGCTATGTGACTAGCAATTAGCATTACCCTTTTGCCATCCCATCCACCATGTACTACCTTACCTTACCCCAAGCCATAAAAACCAAGACCGTCTCCTATATTCCAAATCAAATACCACTAGAAGTTCTTAGTTCAAGGACCAACGCACATCTTTAAGAGAAAAGCAACATATCTTCCGTTTAACATACACGTAACTCCTTAATATTTCAATTCGGAAAGGTTTCAATGTATAACTCCAAATTATACTACTGTTGCACAGCTTTTCCCGTTGCCAAATGATACAGAACTCACAGAATGATCAACCTTACTCCAGTGACCACTTCGTTGTATACGTTGGAGCCTAATTAAAAACTAAACATTAGACAAAAGAGTAATCAACATTCTACGAATCAATATATATATATAGTTACCAATTAGTAACTAGAAAGGTTTGAGAAAACAACAGGATGCACAATGCACACAATCCCATAGACATGATCTACACTGCATTGCTAAGTTATAGGAACACAACGAATCAGACCACATGCGGAAGATCATCACACTTGTCATTATGCTTCACCTAATCAAGCATTCATACACCACTCCCATGGTTAATTATTTACATTCGTATCGACGTTTAGCAATAATATCATAAAATCAAACACAATACCTTCAAATGCTTAAACGCAATTCATTCCTACAAAACCTACAAACTCCAACAGATCACGAGTTACAGCTAGAATAAATCCCAAACCCTAACAAACGCCCAATTCAACCACCATTACCAATAACCTCCAAACGAAAAACAATACCTCATCATAAACAAACACACAGATTCGCGCCGAGATAAAGAGACAACGTACCAATGCGTAAACACCTTGAGAAACTGTGCGATAAACAAAGACAGAAAAGCAGAAAGAAGAGGGAGATTCGACGGCAAAGCAGACGATTCAGATGAGTAAGAACGAAGACTAGAAGACGCATCTGCCGCTGTGATCACCTCGTCCATTACAGATAACGGAATCGAAAACCTCCCCTTTCTTCCCTAAAAATGGCTGTTAATCGTACGGATTCCCCAAAACCCTCTCATACATCAACAAAAACGAAATTCCGAGCACAACGCAAAACGAATTTATAGATCGATGATCGCCGGATTTGGGCGGCGGAAGTTGCAACCGGTAAAAGTAAAGAATTTCGCCATTTTTCCGGTATGGTGGACGTCGATCGGCGACGGACCGATGAGTGGTATTGAAGATATTCCACCGACTCGATCGATGGTTTCTCTCTCTCCCTACGATCTGCAGATGGGCCACAAGAAGCCTTGTTAGGTCTAGGCCCATTTAAGAAAGCCCAAGATGCAACCCAATGGGTTCGGTTTTGAGAAATACGTATTTAGTCCCTACGCCGTTTCCGTATGCGGTTTAAGTCCATCGGTTTTACCTTTTTTTGTATTTTTTGATCCAGGATACAAGAATCGAACGTGAATCGAACCCATGTTTGAAATGAAATCGAGATATTGGTACAGGTTCTTCCCTTCTGAATCAGATAGGTTCATGTGTGAAAGATGCTGACAGTAAGTTCTTTCGAGGTTGGCTGTTTGTCGTTCTGTTAGAGGTGGTGTTCCAGAAATGTCCGGGATCGAGTAAATCGTCTGAATCATGAATTGTCTTCTTATGACTGAAATAACTGTTCAGGGATAGATGACTGAAAATCCCACTTAGAGATCGCAAGAAGTGCATCCACAACTTTATAAAGCAATGGTCAACAGTGTTGTGGCGGATTGGTTAACACCCGGGGGGGTTCATAGCGCCTTAACCGAGTTTGAGTCTTCCCGTGCGCATACCTGGGGACATTTAAGTAGGGCCATGTTTAGCCCCCAAAATTGTCGGGGATTAGTCGGGCTTTGGCTCGGATACCCTTCCAAAAAAACTTTATAAAGCAATGTGCTTCAATTCATAACTAACTGATAAACATGACCGAATACAGTGTGACACCCCAAATCTTGTTGGTAAAAAAATCATGTGGATGTCTGCATAGGTGCTCAAGTGGATATTCGCATTGATGCGGAAGTCCGCATTGCTTCTGAAGGAGCGGTAGAGGGTTATGGGCTTCAGCCAGGAGTAATTGGACGTCCGTATAATGTCTGACAAAATTTTCATTTTTTTCTTGCTTTTAAAGCCCTCTCCCTCCCCCTACTTTACTAAAACTCAATCCAACTCTTTCCACCATCTAAACATGCGATTTCTCATCTCGTCAAGATAAATATCTTCCCATTTCATCTTCTTCCTTCATTAATGCTTGATAGTTGAAGCCATAAACATTTATTGTTTAATTAGGTCGTGGTTAGCATTAGGTGCATAAGACACAATTAGTCAAGGTTTCTCTCCATCTCTAGGATTATTAGGTTTTAGATCTAACTCTATAAACCCCCGAGGTAAGTTAATTATACATTTTCTAAGCCTTATACATGTCAAAACTCCTATTTTAAACTCTTAATCATCCCCTTGTTTATATTTTTGTTTGAAAGATTTTTGGTGATTTTGGGGTTGTTAGGGTTTTTACCTCTTTTTGAGTTTTAGAAGATATTTCATGTTTAATGTGATAATTGTGTCTATATTACTTATTTGTGGTTAAAAACAAAAAGAGAACCATTTGATTTCATTTTATGGTTTTACCCATTTGTTTGGATGAACCTTAAAAATTGGGTACTTAGAGCTACTAATAGCAAGATATATATGTTAAGGTTTGAAAAGACATTATTTGAGTTTGGTATGTTGAAATTGGAATTTGTCTGAATATGGGAGTTTATGGAATTAACACTTGAAATGGTCTTTGAAGATTGCTCTTGAAATTTATGCTTGGAACTAATGGGTTCCACCTATGGATCGAATGCTAGGTTCTTTAAGAATTCAAGTCGTTGATCAGACGCTAAGTTCGTTAAGAATTCAATTACCACCCCTAAGCTACGAAGAACATGAGTAAAATCCCATAATGTTTTAAAACCATTGAGCGCATACTTTTCGAATGATTAGCATTTTTAGATGATTATCTTCCCTAAATAAGCTACTCAAATAGAAAATTGAATATTCTTATGCCAAAACAGTTCTTGAACTAGCAAGCGTTATAAGTACTAAAGTTGCGTATTCTTCGATGAAATTCCATCTCTAAACCCGAATGCCCTTGCGTTTTCTTTTGAATGAGATAGAGACTGAAGAGGAATACAAGTTCCTTTAACGAATCTGCTACCTGCGTTGAGTATTCAGATGAGATGATCACAATAATAGGAAAGAATAGGGGGTAAGGGAAGAGTGGAGATCTTGGTGGTCTTTGTTGCGATTTGCTAGATAAGGGTGGTCCAAGCGATGTTGGTTTGATATAATGAAGGATGTATATATTATACATACACACATTATATATACTTTAAATTTCGTAAAAATTATTTAACTAAAATTGTAGAAAAAACAAAAACAAGGAAAAGGACAATAATACCCTTCATTTGACTGACTTCTTTAACGAAGTTAGTCTAAAAGACAAAAAACGAAAGAAAATACAAACAATAAGGACAAAAAAAATTGATAACATATGAACGGAAATCGTCATAAGCATCAAACTACAGGGAAGAAAAATCGTAGTTTATTCTATCTTTATTTGATTATTAAAAGTTTGAAATATAATCGGGTAATCATTGATATGTAACAATACATATATAGTTTGTTTTTATAAAAACATTATATTATTAAACCACATATTTGTTGAATCATGAATGCAGGTTAAATTAATATAAAAATTAAACTAGACAAATTTATAAAATTAGGAAAAATTAATATTATCGTTTAACATGGACAAACACCAAATAAAAATAATTGTCTGGATACATAGACGTTAGAAAACAGGCTTTCAAACCTTGTTTTCTAGTCTTAACTTTTACCTTATGTTACGGAGTACTGTCAGGATTTTTTGTCAGAATCATCAATATCCTTGCATTTTTTTACTTACTATGTTGTAAATCATATAGATGATTTTTAGACGATCAGATGCAACCAATTTTGATTCTTCAAGCACTATGGGTAGGATATGGAACGACCAATGTGAGATGGACTTCATTCAAGCCTAAAGTAGGAATGGGCCAATAACAATTGTAAAATAAAGGTGTTTAGTTAGCAATCAATATTCTTTACTAAGTTGTCAGAGTTTTATCTAAGCAAATAAGGATAAAAGAATCATCGTTCATATATGTTAATTTGAGAAAGCAAGCCTTTATTCCTTTTCATCTCGTTGGCAAGACCATTTTTTACTTATAAGTCCACGTCTTAACCCGACTTCATAAGTTCAAATGAAAAACAAAGGGAGACGATGTGTACACCAGAATCATTCATTCTAGCTTTAGGCTGCCTAATAATCAACACGAGTCTCGTTCCTCACACCAACAACTTTTATACTTAGCCAACCAAAGTCTTATAATGCAGTTACCACGTTTGTCGTTAAAAATTAACATGTGTTTGTGGCTAACCAAAAGAATCAATCTAAAAAACTATAGGATCTTTCATCATAATTCATGTATTTTTATTGATTTTTAAAAGTAATTAATGTAAACGTTTGAGTTCAACGGTGATGGTGACAATGACGACAATCGTGGGCAACAGTGGGAAACCCCACATGGATTAGTCGACGTCGGTATTTGATTTAGAGTTTTACATATTTGTGGCCTTTGTCTTTTGGGCCATCTATGTCCTTGATGTTTATTTAAATACGAGTACTAATATACTTTTGGTTTGTATGAATATTTTTAGGTAAAATGAATTTTTTTAAAAGAAGTGTAATGAAATTAAATGGGGGTATGGCCCTTACTTTGGTTGATAAAGAATGAAAATCTATCAAATGACAAGAAATAGTCTCTAAGATATAAATTTCATAATATTTTTAATTCCAAAACTTAAATTATAAATATGTTGTCGTTTAAAGTCTAGAAGTATGAAACTTAATACTTATGTAAAACAAATATAAACATAAATATGTACAAACACATAACAAAAATTTGTTATGAATAAACCCAAATTGTCCATAGTCATGAAAAAAATATATTTACATATTCTATACGTTAATAATCACCTAAAACCTGTATCTAATTATACATGAATACATTACTGATAAACCACAAATAACATTATTTTATATAATTTTTTTAAACGACGGATTACACACACCCGGCTAATCTACTTCTAAAATGTATAAGACGGGACTCGAACCCACAACCACAAGGAAGGAAGACATCTTATAAACTCTGCAGGTACCGTTGGACTACAGGTCCATTGACATATTATTTTATATCACTGATAACATATTTCAAATATACAACTGAAAATAGAAAGAAAAAAAAAAGAAACTATCTTTTTTGAATATACCACCGCATCTTCTTTCATCGACTTTTAAGATCATGTCCAAATGTAGACCGTAATCTTTATGATCAATATTTTATGGTGGACATTTTGTGGAATAGGAAACATTTGATTGGTCCACAAATAAATAAATAAATATATATATATATATATATATATATATAAAATTAAGTCCAAAAGCCCAAGTCAATTCATAGAAAGATGGATGTATGCATCCTCTCCTCCACAAATTTTTGGATGTCCTTTTTGACTAAGGGTCGGAATTAAAAAAAAATAAAGAAAATTCAAGTTTTGAATGTTACAAATTAAACAAGTTAAAGTAAAGGGGTTGTTTGACACTTGAATGATTTGGCGTTGGACATTCAAGTGATCAAAATGATTAAGAGGCTCTTATGATATGATGTAGGGGTGAGAACAACTCGACTGAACCCAAACCTAAAATTAGTCCATTGGACCTGAACCCGGAAAATCGAACCCCGAACCACCCGAACCCGAGAAACCGAGGGTACATTACGGTTCGGTTTGGGTTTCATTTTTCCCACCCCGAACCAACCCGGAACCCAAAAAAAAGGTTTTTAAAATAATTTTATTTATAATTTTATATAATAAATAAATTTCATAATGTGGTTGTAAGTTTAAAATTTAAGTTTAAAACATATTTTAGTATTTGGTTTTAGTTCTTACGATAGAGTAAGTTGCAATTTGGTCCCCATGGTTTATTGTATTTCTTGGTTTTAGTTCTTACAATAATTTTATTGCAAGAGATCTTATAATATATAAGAATGTTTGATCTTGATCCCCTAACTAACAAATATTAACTTTCATATGTTAAGTCCTTTATATGCCTTGTACATGAGGGTAAAACAATCAATTTTGTTTTAAAACATGATGATAAATTAAAAAAAAATTAATATATATCGTGGCTATCTCATATTTTAAAGATAAAATAACTAGTAGACCCTCATGTGTATGGCACATGATGGACTTAGACATACGGAATTTAACTTGAGATAGTGGGAGGGACTAAATCAAACATTATCGCATGCTATGGTTGTTTTCTTAGAATACACATTTTATAAGGACCAAAATTAAGGAGAAAAAGAAGCAACAATAATCAAAATTGCAATTTACTTAATAACATTGATAGTTGGTAAGAAATGAGATAAAGAAAACGTATCTTATTTGCTACAAAATTACATAGAAGAGAGACTTAAGCTTGTACCTTTTGTTGAAAGGGTTAGTCCTTAGACTTGCATTTGAAAAAGGAATGTATTATAATCTTGGTTTTGAATTTTATTTGAGTAAGCTAGAAGTTTGGTTCTAGTGGTTTATTGAAAGTAACTTAGTTACTATTTCTTTTTGAAATTACAAGATGTTGATCGAGCTCCTCTATGACCTGATAAAATACCAATGATCCTTGTCTCATGTAACTTCCCATACTTAGCTGAATTATAGATGCTTTAGAAACTGCAGCGAGTGCGGTCGCTGTTAGCTTCACACTGTAAAGCATCCCTGATCATAAACGCATCAGCGACAGCTTGT
>LUCG01071530.1:0-14215 GCA_001633085.1 Carthamus tinctorius | reverse complement strand
CCTCACGTTTTCTTAAATTGACATGGTTCTCGTATGAACCCACCTATATATATATATATATGTAGTTGGGTTCACCGGAGACCAGCCTACATTCGTGAGGCCCGTGAGGCCACATTTTTATGAAACTTCACAGCAAAATATTGTGAAGGTAAAAATGATCTGAACTGTCACAGCAAAAACATTGTAAAAATATGGTCTCACAGGTCTCGTAGAAACAGCTTGGTCTCACATGTCTTCACTTTCTCGTTCATAAGTTTGGTTCCTTTTGGTGTATTAAATTAAGCAAAACCTAAACCTGAGCTTTTCGGACCAAGTTTGTCATAGGTGTATTCTTTGTGTTTTACCCTTTTTCATATATATGTTGTTGATATGTTCCTTCCACTTTCTTTTGTTGTACCCTCTTCATCTGTTCACCCTTTGAAAGTACGTCCTATCAATTTTCATTGCAGCAATGTGAGGTTCTCAGGGAAAACACTGACCTCATCGTGGATTTTTACCATGGTACCAAAGTGGGCTTTGGTGAAAACATTAATGGAAAGAAGGTTGATGAATGGGATGCTGCTGGGTGGGAACACGAGACGGAAAAGAATCACGTCAGTTTGATTTTTCGTCTCTCAAAGCTACTTTAATGAAAGATTACAAATGCCTGTTGTTTGCCTTTTCATTTTTAGTAACAAAATTGTAAGAGTTGGATGTTCTTATTTTTTTCTCTTTTTCATTTCTTACCCAGGTAATGGTCATGACACCTCAAATCTTGTTGGATGCCTTGAGGAATGCATTTGTGAATTTTGAAATGATATGTTTATTGATCATTGACGAGTGTCATCGTGCTAGTGGTAATCATCCTTACGCAAGTATAATGAAGGTAATCATCTATAATCTATTGTTATCTTTGTGTTGCATATATGTGATTGTAATGGAAACGCATGTTGCTTAAGTTTTATCTTTTTTTGTGAAGGAATTTTATCTCAAAGCCGTTAACAAGCCAAAGGTTTTTGGCATGACTGCATCCCCAGTAATTAAAAAAGGTTTGGGTTATATTAGCTTTATTTGCTTTTATATTAAAAGACTTTGAACTTGATTACAAGAATGGAGATTAAGCATGTTATTTTGTCATCTCACGGGTTGTAAATTGTTTTGCACTTTATAAACAAGGTAGGCATAATTTAAGCATGCTTTGCCATCCATGATTGGCTCGATACTTGCATCCTCACTCTGCGTCGCTCAATATGATTTGAAATACACGGATCATATTTAGTGATGCAGGCTGAGAACGTGAGTGGCAGGGCATAAGTGGGTGGTAGATCTTGCTTTTACGACTAGCCCCTTTTTAAGCAAGTCTTGTTCGTGAGATGGCCTAATACGTTTTTTAATTCCAATCTTGTACCCAAAGAATGCATAAGAAGTTATCGATCTCAACCTTAATATAATGATGGCTGAAAGAGCCAAATAAAAGGCAAAACATGATCAAGAAGCCACAAATTAGAAAACATGACAAATGGGCCTAAATCCCTCAGGAAAGATTAAAGAATCACAAGATCTTTCAGATAGTAAAATGGTTAAATTCTTAAAAATTGAAGTTTCTTGAAGTATTATTCTTTAAATATATCTGTCTTATAATTTTGCATTCATTTTCCAAAAGCTTTGCAAATGAACATATAACTTTGCATCTTTGTTATATAATTTCTGCATTAGGTGTCTCTTCGGTGAAAGATTGTGAATCACAGATAGCAGCACTTGAAAGTGTCTTGGATTCTCTGGTAGTAATTTGTCATTTTACAGTTTGACCCTTTATTTGGAAGTTAGTTTTGAATATAAAATTTGATTGGTAACAATGATGAATGAAAGTTTTGTTGTGAATTTGCAAGGTGTACACATTACGGGACAGGACAGAGCTGGAGAACGCTATCCCGTCTGCCTCAAATATCTACCATTTTTACCAACCGTCCAATGTTTCCCATTCGGAACTGAAAGCTGAACTGGAATCCGTGAGAATGAAGGTGAATATTATTAAAAATCCTGATGTTCTTTTACAATAAACAAAACGAGCCATGAGAATCGCGATGTCTTCTTCCACAGTTTGAAGCGGAACTGATCAAGATGCGGGTGTCACTGCAAAGCAGTTGCAAAGATACCGAAGAAAAGTATGAGGTTCTAAGAAAGAGGCTATTTAATGATCATGCTAAGATTATTTATTGCATTGATGAACTTGGCCTTTTGTGTGCTTATGAGGTATGCAATTTAAGGAGTAAATTCTGTGCATCTATTTTATGCTTATGAGGTATGTTTTATATGATTTATTGTATTATAGGCTGTTAAAGTTTGTATAGCAAAAGCCCGAAGAGCCATAGAAGAATGCGGTTTCTTTCAGCATAACGGAACAAAGTTTTTTTTAGAGGAAACATTATCTATTATTGGGAAATCTTTGCCAAATGGTATGTTATCTAGTACCTTCTATTTTCTTAAATCTTTTTTTCCTTTGCGTCTTTGTTTAATTATTGACTAGCATCCTTCATAGTAAGTAACATAATGAATTTTGTGGTATGACTATGAGTAGTTTCTGACTTCTTTCAATTTAAATTTCTCATTATTTTCTTAGGCCATGAAAATATACTAGATGCTGGATGTGATTATGAAAAGATGGTAGCAGCTGGCCATATATCACCGAAGCTATATCGACTCTTTCAAACTTTCTGCTCATTTGGGTAACATATATTTCATCACTGAGTCTCTCCACCTTCATAAAAATTAATATTCTTTTTCCTACTAAAAAAAAATTAATATTTTGCTCAAAACATAATATTAAGCCTATCTTTTCTTTGAAAATTGAGATTTATACCCTTTTAACAAATATTGTGGTGTTTCCACTTTCAGGGAAGCTACAAAAGTATTGTGCCTCATTTTTGTAGAGAGAATTATAACCGCTAAAGTTATTGACATAATTGTGAAGAGAGTTGCAGATTTGTCTCATTTGAAAGTTTCGTATTTGACTGGGAATACGACTTCGGTCGATGCAATGTCGGCAAAACTGCAAAAGGAGACTCTTGAATCTTTTCGGTCTGGGAAGGTATATATTTATCGTCTTTGAAATCCCAATTCAATTCCATTTAGATTTTGTTTGAAATCCAAGTCCTTGATGGCAATTTAGTAAATATTTAAGTCTTCAGTCCCTTCGACCTTAAGAGGTCAAAATGTTGCATTACATTTTTGTCCTCTTGATGTAGTTTGTCATAAACTTTGTGGTTCTTTTTCCCTTTGCTTACGAGCCTGAAATGATCACGAGTAAATGAATGCGATTCCTTATTAGGTGAATCTACTATTTGCTACGGATGTTGTTGAGGAGGGGATTCATGTGCCCAACTGTTCAACGGTGATCCGTTTCGATGTCCCAAAAACGGTTCGTAGCAATGTGCAATCACGAGGACGGGCTCGTCAAAGTGGCTCCCAGTTTATCATAATGCTCGAGAGGTAGTCAAGTGCATTCTTCTCATAAAGAAACCTCGAAAGTAGGAAACTTTTCTAGAGAAGTGGTTGCTTATATATATATATTTATAAGATGTATTCGTCAACAGGGGAAATGAAAAGCAAAGAGAACATGTTTGTGACATCATTCGGAGCGAGTATTCCATGATGGACACCGCTAAAATGCGAGACCCTAACACATGCACCATAAAACCTCATAACTTCAAAGAAATGGAAACATATTGTGTCGAGGCAACCGGAGCTTCAGTCACGGCTGATTCTAGTGTCAGCCTCGTTCATCGATATTGTGCAAAACTCCCAGGCGACAAGTATGATTCTCTTTTAAATTCTACCCTTAATTATGAAATGGAGAAATTTATTAATCCCTCTATCATTATGGGTAAAATTGTCATTTAGTTGATTAAAAAAGTGTAATAATTACTAGATTTCCAAAACTGTGTGCCTGTTTATTTAATGCGGACGTTTATTTTGGGAGAGGGAGTATTTTGCAACTTTGCTGTTCAAATTCTGAAACATACCTATTTGCTCTGTAGGTATTACTCGCCGAAACCAAGTTTCCAATTCTTATTGGTGGAAGATTCATACCAGTGCAAAATAACGTTCCCGCCGAACGCTGCTTTGCAAACAATCACCGGTCCTCCGTGTAAGACCTCAAATCTTTCAAAGCAGCTTGTATGCTTGGAAGCCTGCAAAAGGTTGCACCAAATGGGAACGCTCACCGATCATCTGGTCCTTCAAAACGAAGATCCTTCAGGGAAAGAATCTTCTAGAAGTAAGAAAGAACCATCCTCTGGTGCAGGTAATCCAAGCAGATATGGAACATTCTAGAAACTTGGAAATCATATTGTCGTTGTTTACTCGTATCTAGTTTCTAAACTTTAGCAGATCTGTCTCTCTTTCTAGTTTTATTGCTACCTTTTACTATTATCCGGCTTTTCAATTTTTGATTTATTTGTTTTTCTCCCTTTCACACACTTAACCAATTTTTGTTACATATAATGTATTTGAATGCTTTCGTGTTGTTCTCTTATTATAGGGACTACAAAGAGGAAGGAATTACATGGGACCACATCCATTCGTGCTTTGTCGGGTACTTGGGGCGACAAACATGACGAGGGTGCTGGTTTTTATGCTTATAAAATCAGTTTCTTGTGTAGCATTGTCCAAGTGAAGTATTCAAGTTTCGTTCTTTTGACTGGATCAAAGCTTGATGATGATGTGGGCAATCTCGAGATGGAGTTGTACTTGGTCTCAAAGTCTATAAAATGCAAGGTTTCTTCGTCTGTGGAATTGCATCTCGATTCACAACAGGTTCGAGTAAATCTTTGTGTTTAGTACCGACTTCAAATTGTTACTACTTCCATTCGCATAAAAGCTGTAGGAGTAAACTACAAACTTGCCCCTGGACTGTTCCCTAGTCTGCAGGACTATTGCATTTTTTTTGCTTGTAGTTAAACAGTCATTTTCTAGCGATTTGGTCCTTGAATCGTTAATATTAGTCGCACGTGCATCTCATGTGGTAAAGAAAAAGGATATTTTTGTCTTTTTTACCACTTCTTCAATCTCTCACTCAAAATAAAACCCTACTCTGATAAAATAAACCCTTAAAATTTGAACATCTTATACGAGACATAACAGAAATTAATTAACGGTGTCAATTTCAGGGACTAAATCATTAAAAATGTTTATTGTGATGGAAACCAATGCAAAACAAAGAAGTAAATGGACCATACTTGCAGATAAAAGGATAGTCCACGGGCGAAGTTTGCAATTTACCATCAAAGATATTGTCAAAGATGAGTGGTAAACTTGGTTGGCTGCTAAATGTATTTCTAAATGTCCTCACTTTAAAGGAGTAACTGTATCAGGAATAATATCTTTGATAGCTTTCCAAGAACTCAATTTAAAGACAAGTATATGGTGGATGGATCAGCTACTTTTATATTGGTTATTATAATTTTGTAATTAGGTGACCATCATTAATATGGGAAATCTCTAATAGGGAGGAAATGGGGATTCCTTTTTTTGAGATTTTGGATCCCAAAATGAAAACATACTTGGATTTTAGGATCCGACAATTCTAAAAGATTGAATTTATGATTCTCTGTGCGTCTCTGCATATGTATGTTGCATATCAAATTCTGAAAACTGACATGATAACAAGATTATCTCATAAATTCATAAATCAAATATGAACAAGAAGAAAACATTAGTTTAAGTCTTAGGTGTCGTTTGTTTTTTAAGAGGTTTGAAGTTTGAAATCTAATTTCACATCCAAAAAATAAGAGGTGGATGGTGCACCTCTTAAAACTGCAGAGGATGGCGGTAAGGGGTTTTCAGACCTTCTCTTAAAAATAAAACAGTCTTTAAGTCTGCGAACCTCTTAATTTTCAGACTTAAGAGGTTTTAAGAGGTATTTTTTTTTTAAAACAAACAGCCCCTTATTGTGATTTTTACTTCTACTTGATGCGCCTGCCTGTATTAGCGCAAAACTATAAGGAATCCTTTCTTCTAGGATTTTTAGTTTGTGAAGGAAAGACCAAATTGCCCCTTATGCATCACCAGTCCCATAATGTATTTGTGTCTATGTTGCTCCAACTGTTAACGATTTTTCTTACTTTTCATGCAATCTTTTTGGTTTCTTTTGTTAGGTAGCAAAAGCAAAGTGCTTCCAAGCGTTATTCTTCAATGGGATATTTGGGAAATTGTATGTCGGCTCCAAACAATCAGAATTTGCAAGAGAATTCTTACTTCAAACTGACGAAACACTGTGGAACCCATCGTACATTTACTTGCTCTTGCCACTGGAGTTGCTAGAACCGTTGACCATCAATTGGAAGGAGATTGACTCTTGTGCATCTGTGGTTGACTTTGTGAACACAAATCCCCAGTTCCGGGCCAAGAAGCAGGCTCGTGATGGCGGAGTTACAAAGCCAGAAAACATAGATTCAGTTATGATTGATTCTGATAGCTTAGACATGGTTCACTTTGCAAACAAATCCATTCATAAAGACGAGGTCAAAAATGTCGTGGTTTTGGCCATTCACTCCGGGAAGATCTATTCTGTTCTCGAGCTTCTTGAAGATGCAACTGCTGAAAGTCCTTTCGATGGAGATACCGGCTCCAATCCTCCAAGATTTTCATCGTTCACCGACTATTATGAGAAGAAATACGGAATTGTTCTAGCTTACCCACAACAACGCTTGTTGCTGCTGAAACAAAGCCATAAGGCACATAACCTTCTTGTGGACTTCAATGGTGAAGGTTCGTTGAAGCTTATGATGTTTTTTGTTTATAACAAAGTTGAAATCTTGTAAAATTGATGGGTTCTTTTTCCTTGATCTTGAAGGCATTTTACATGGAAAGAAAATCCGGGCTGAGAGTTGTAAGGTGAATACCGATAGGATGAGATTTCATGTTCGTATACCACCGGAACTTCTAGTCATCATCGACGTAAGGCTGGATGCTGTGAAGTCGTTCTATTTGCTACCTTCGCTAATGCACCGGCTCGAGTCGTTAATGTTGGCTAGCCAGCTTCGTAAAGAGATCACCGGCCATTCTACCGACCTGCGCATCTCAAGCTCGTTGGTTTGTGCTTTAGTTTTATTAACGTTCTTTGAGTGGTAACTAACATGCCGTTGTCATCCCATTAATATCGTGATTCTTGTCTCGTTTAGGTCTTGGAAGCCATCACGACTTTGAGATGTAACGAGAGTTTCTCCATGGAACGGTTGGAGCTGCTTGGTGATTCAGTGCTGAAATATTCGGTGAGTTGTGATCTCTATCTTAAAAACCCGACAAAACATGAAGGGCAGCTTTCGTCAAAGCGATCATGGCAAGTGTGTAACTCGACGTTGTACGAGTTGGGAATCAATCGTCAATTACAGGTATGCTGTAAATGTCGCCTTATATGCATATATGACTTTGACCCTTGATGAAATTTTGAAAGAGTTTTCGTGGAACGCTACAGGGTTACATTAGAGATAGTGCATTTGATCCTACTCGGTGGACTGCGCCAGGCCAGCTTCCGTTACAGCTTCACCCTTGTAAACATGGTGTTGATACACTAGAAGTGCCGATCGACAGCAAATACCATTCGAAAGACGCCCAAAATCTGATTGGGAAGTGTTGTGATTTGGGCCACAGATGGATGGGCTCGAAAACAGTGTCGGACTGTGTTGAGGCGCTGATCGGTGCTTATTACGTGGGTGACGGGTTGAGTGGTGCAATTAAGTGTATGAAATGGCTCGGTGTTAGTTGCGAGCTTGATGAATCGCGCATCGATGAAGCCGTTCGAATTGCTTCACTCCACACGTTAACGCCGAAACTAAACGTCATCGAGAGCTTAGAGTCGAAGCTCGGGTATGAATTTCGGGTCAAGGGTTTGTTGTTGGAAGCTATCACGCATGCATCTGATCAAGAGCAAGGAGCTGGATACTGTTATCAGGTCTTTTCTCGCTCGATAAAATTCCGGTTTTTTTGCTTGCTTAGGAACGAATAAATGAATTTCTATGTTTTTTTTTGCAGAGGTTAGAATTTCTTGGTGATTCGGTATTGGACCTACTTATTACTTGGTATCTTTACGAGAAGCACAAGGATGTTGATCCGGGGGAATTAACGGACTTACGGTCGGCCTCGGTTAATAACGAAAATTTCGCTTACGCTGCTGTGAGACGGAATCTTCATCCCCACCTCCAGTATCGGTCCGGTTATCTCCAAAGTCAGATTGCGGAGTACGAGAAGTTTGTAGCTACGTCTTCCACTGATACAAACTCGCTCCAAACCAAGAAAAGCCCGAAGGTGCGTTTGATGTTTTGGGCTGTTGAATGTGTTCATTTTCGAAGCATTTTGATTTGTTTATTTTTATGACTGTATAATCTTGATGTTATTAGGCGTTGGGCGACTTGGTTGAGAGTATTGCGGGTGCCATATTGCTTGATACCAAGCTCAATATTGGTGAAGTTTGGAGAATCTTCGAGCCGTTACTGTCTCCAATTGTAACACCCGATAAGCTCGAGCTTCCGCCTTTACGTGAATTGATGGAATTTTGCGACTCGATGGGTTATTTCGTGAAAGACGCATGTAGAAGCAAGGGAGATGTTGTAATAGCTGAGCTACGGTTGCAGCTCAAAGACGCGTTATTGACCAGTGAAGGTAGCGGTGCAACAAGGAAAATTGCAAGGGGTCAAGCTGCTCTTCAGATGTTAAAAGAACTCGAGGTTTCAGTTTCTTTCTGTTAATTTACTTTGCATTGCTCGTTAATTATACGATTAATGCCGTCTTTTTGACATGTTCATGTCGTTTTGATTGATAGAAAAGAGGAATTTTGAAGAAGAACCAAGGTCAAGAAAATAGAGACGGTGAAACCGATGATAAAAACAATGAAAAAAGCGACACGCCCCCGTCAAAGGAGGATGTCGTCAGGAGTACGAAGATAACGCTCTTGGATCCTCCACCACCTGTGGATACCTCCGTTGCCAATGAATGTGAAATGGAGGAAAATTCGAAGTCTAAGATTGAAATCCCAGGTAATCGTCATTAACGTTTGTTCGGTTTTTAGGACAAAACAACAAACAATGACCGCATAACCAATGAAACCGAACTAACCCAGTATACCCCACCTGTAAGTAGTGTCTCGGTGGTCGGTTGTTTCCATGAATACCCCTAATTTGTGCTGATAGAATGGCCAATTGGGTGACTATTGACAACCTTATTTCAATGGCAGTCCTGAAGTCGATAAATATGAAAAAGGGAGGACCAAGAACGGCTCTTTACGAGCTGTGCAAAAAAATGCAGTGGCCGATCCCGACGTTTACCCCATCAGAGCAGAAATCGAGGTTGCTAAAAGTTTGCTTCAAATTATTTGCAGAAACCTTTTTTCTTATTTTTGTGGCTTTGAAATTGAAGCATGATTTTGCAGATCTCTGATTGAATTTGGCGAAGGGGTCGAGAAGAGAACAGCGTTTAATAGCTTCGAGTCTCTTATAAGTTTGACGATTCCTGATTATGGAGTTATTGAACTCAAGGGAGACCCACGGGCAGATAAGAAGAGTTCGTTCGATTCTGCTGCTCTACTCATGCTCTACGAGCTCCAACGACAACAAAAGCTCAAAATCGGCTAGAAAGTCAACACACTCGATATGGTAAAGTCATATGTAAATCTGAATATGGGGAAGTTATATTTATTTTGTTAGCAAATATTATGGGTAATTGCTTATTGTAGAACTGCAGCTGTTGCTCTTGCAATTTTGATGAACCTAACCGGTAGCCCTGTTTTAGGAGGTAAAATTTCCAAATCTCGAGCATTATGCAAGTTTCGTGTAAGGATGGCATGTTTGCTCTCGATTTGTGGGGATTACCTTATTTATAGTCGTAAGATTGCTAACTTCGTTAGTTTGTTTGAAGCGGTTGGTTTCTTCAGGAAAAACTTTAACTTGTGTTATATTAATTAGTAAAATTTGAAACTTTGTTACATTATTTGAAGAAAAAAAATTCACCAAATAGGAACCAAGGCAAACTTTGTTACATTTGTGTTGTTCGTGGTCTAGACTTGTCAACAAGTTAGTTGACTATGGTCGTGTCAACAACTCGTAGACGTTATTGTTGTCTCCAGGTACACGTTTGAGCATTTCAAAGCTTTTGCGACTCCCCAAGAAGTCGATGCGTTTGAGTTCCACAAAACCGCACTTTGCAGTTTCGTTGCTTGAGTAGAGTGACCGTAGCCGGTCAGCATGCCTTGAATCGGTGTGGATCGCTAACTCTATCTCAGATGTCGATAGGTTCTCCTATAAGCAATAAATGATGTTAGGTTATAAGTGTTGGTGAAACGGTCTGAGATTGTTTTAGTTACCTGATAAAATGCGAAGATGTGATCTAACAACTGTGAACATGTGAACCCTGTATCGCTGAAGAACGTCCTCGAACAAGGTCCCATCTCGAGAAACCGGTCCACCGGAAATAGTATCGTGATGAAGTGGTTTCCAAAAACTAGCTCGCTCTTTTCCCTACACAAAAAAGGAGATCAAAAGACGCCTGTGAGACGGGCTTGCAAGACAAGTAAAGTGAGAAAATACGATTGTTAAAAGTGACCTTTCGGAGAGCGGGCGCAAGAAATTCACGAAACAAGCATCTTCCTTCGTATTTCCGTCAACAAATTCGAACGTCTTAGAATCATCGAAACTGAATGAGTCCATACAGACGGATGCGGTTGTCAATGGCTCGGACATATTCCAATTGATTGAATCAAGAAGGGTGTTTCGAGCCAGTGGTTTTATCGATGTTTGATACGCCTGTTGTCACAATCCAAAATTCTAGTTTCACTCATTGCTCGATTTCAATGAACGAGATAATAGAAAAGCGAAAATTTAAAGATATCGTTGAGGCCTTTACCTGCACACGACGATTCCTAACCCCATTCTTTGCAAGGATCGTGATGCTTTGCTTCTCCTTGATGCTCGGTTTTGGTTCATCCCGACAACCGTCGACCCTATCGCTATCCTACAACACGTCAAGACCGAAAAGTATCTAAGAACTTGAATTATTCGATATGTTGTCCCAGTAGGGTCATTTAGGTGATTTCATCTACTAGTCTACTATGCTCTCGGGTGGCCCGAAGATCTTATATGAAGGTCTTACTTGGAACATACCTTTACCTTGATGCTACCTGGAACATTCCCGAGCATCAGTCCTACATGGCGTGCCAAGTCGGCAGACAAATGGACGAGCCTCCGTGACCGTATCTCCTTCAGAACCCATAGGGGCTGAGACGCATCGTTTCGCGATTAGAAGAACAGACAAATGGTAAATAACTGTCATCAATAAGAATATAGTAAAACTTACTGTAACAAGATTATCGGTGTGGCCAAGGTATTTTGGAACCGAAGAACCTTCACACACGACATAAGTCGCATCGTGACCGACCAACCATCGATCCGCTAGCAAGGCACCTTCTTCGAGAGCAGCCTCGACAACCTAAGCCGTTACTAAAATGTAAATGCTCTATGATATGGTGAATTTATATACAATGCTGAACGAGTCTCTTATCAATCATAGACCGTACCTTGTTCCGCAACTCAGCAGAAACGTCGGGATCGATGTAAACGGTTTGACCTGAAAAATTAGAACCTCGTCTTTTTTGGTCTTCGGATGAATGTGGTCTTGACTTTTGAATGAAGTTGGATTGTTTGGCATTTTCAAGCATAGCAACAGACAGACAAGAATTTCGGAAACTGATCTTGTTGGGATCGCTGTTCGCCATATGGTTTTCTCCAAAACTCTTGACGGCGTATAGCGATTCGTTCAATCTCACTGAAAACAAGAAAAGAACAATCAACATCAGTTCAAATAACATTCCAATGTTAAACTTTACAACACATGCTTGACTACTTTATTATTAAAATAATATTATGTTAAAGTTCTACGTTAGCTATACTTGAAGACTTTTTCCTCCCTTCTCTCTTCAAGAAGGGATCTTTTAAAGAGTAATCTAAGGGGGTTTCACGTATTCTTATATGGTATCGGTACCAAAGCAAAAGTCTTCCATTCTAAGGAATCGACACTCTAAGACAATGCGTCTATCTTGGTTGCTTTTTCAAAAAGTAATTTAATAGGATTTCACATATTTTAGCAGATTCAAATAGGAGCCAAAGAAGCATTAGAAATGGAAAGATTTTACCGTTTCTTCTTACACTATCGACAAACCATCCAAGTGTAACGATAAAGAGACGGGCTCCCTGCTTCAATGCATACGAAGACTTACGTTCATAGGAGCTGTAGATACACGTTAAGTTGTTCAACAATGGCATAAAATAAAAGATGCAAATTGATGGTATTAATTTAGGTCCTCAAGATCATTTTGTTTTGTTTTTATTAGAATTTTTATAAATATTTGAGCAATGGCCGGCCAAGATTCGGCATTGTTATTCATTCGAGTAAATCTTGAAACAAACGTGTCGTATCTTAATACAAGTGCATGCACAAAATCGATCGAAAACGACAAGATAAACAACAAATGGGAGATGGAAAAGGATATCTGAAGCACCAGATGTGTACAATGAGGGTTCAAATGGGGACTGTATTCACCACCCAATCTCTCAGTTGCATCCATCACTTGTTTTCTTGCTTCTGTAAGTCAACATCAAGAAGAAGTCAATGATTTGGCCAGCAAGAATTCACATGTAAAACAAGTAGATGAGTCCAACTACAATACTTACCTGATTCACATGTGAATTAATTAATTAATGAATACACTTCTCATCGACACAAGAATGAAAAAACAAATCAACTTTGCAATTCCAAATTAAGCAAGGGATTTCTTTCGGGTTTTTGTTTCGAAATCAACTTATTGATATCGAAAGACCCATTTCGTTAAATTTCAAAGTAAGAACAGGGTCATGGTTAGTGTGAATTTGAAATTTGACTATGAGTCAAGGTGGCCAAGAACACCCAAAAGATGATCTTTTTTTTAATGACCAACATCAATACAATCACAAAACAAAGTGAAAGCAAATATGATCTAATAATGCATCAAAGTGGTCAAACTAAAGAAATCAAGATTCAAACATATAGACAGATTAAAGAAAGATGTGATGATCACCTTTAGATAAACCTGTAACACAAATAACAAGACCAGAAAATGGAGAATTCGACGTCGAACGAAGAAGAGAAGCAGAAGTAGCCATTGAAGGACGTGGAGGTTGAAGATGATCTGTAAAAGAATTAGCACCCAGTGTACAACTTACATCTGAAAACACCTTTGAACATCCCTTGCTAGTAACCATCTCCACTTTACCACTCCCAACCATCTCTAATCTCAATAATTTACCACCAAAACCGAAATGGGTGTTCAAGATTTTTGCATAATCGAAATGGGTTACCGAATTCAATCAAAATATGAGATGGGTTTTGGATATAAACATCAAAAAACAAAATCTTTAAAGGGGTGGGTTGGTTTGAAAAAAACTGAAATGGGTGTTCAAGATTTTAGCATGGTTGAAATGGGTTTTTGAATTCAATCAAAATATGAGATGGGTTTTGGATATAAACATCAAAAACAAAATCTTTAAAGGGGTTGGTTGGTTTGAAAAAGACTGAAATGGATGTTCAAGATTTTAGCATGGTTGAAATGGGTTTTTGAATTCAATCAAAATATGAGATGGGTTTTGGATACAAACATCAAAAACAAAATCTTTAAAGGGGTTGGTTGGTTTGAAAAAAACTGAAATGGGTGTTCAAGATTTTAGCATAGTTGAAATGGGTTTTTGAATTCAATCAAAATATGAGATGGGTTTTGGATATAAACATCAAAAAACCAAAATCTTTAAAGGGGTTGGTTTGAAAAAAGAATAGATAAAGGGAAAGCTTTTATCATACAAAGAGAATGAGAGAAGAATGGCATGGGCTGTTGGAATGATGACAAAGGAGAATAGAAAGGAAGGTATTATTGTTATATATGTACCAAAGATTGTCAAAAAGTGGTATTCAAACTTATGAAAACCAATAAAAGATTGAATGAAATTTCCTGAAAATTTGTGGGTGCTTTTGATTCAAGAAAAGATGGGTGTTGGCAGTGACCAGTGAGGAAAAAGAGGAAGTGAGGGGACTTTTTAGAATCACGCCCAATGCTTATATATCTTTTGTTTCATTCATCAAATTGGGCAAAGGTTTCAAATGCCCTCCCTCCTTTTCATAACAAAATTCCTCCCCTTTTGCCAAAATATTTATGTTTATACCC
>LUCG01071524.1:0-24662 GCA_001633085.1 Carthamus tinctorius | reverse complement strand
GCTTCTGGTACATGTTTGGATGGACTAGCTTATAAGCTAGCTTATTTTTACCAAACACAGCCTAAATGGATACATAGAATGGTAGTTTATTACATAGAATGACAATTTTAGCAGGTTCAGTACATACAATGACAAGTTTTTAAGTTGAGTACATACAATAATAAAAGGTGATAAGTTGGATACATTTTGATGTACTTAACCCTTTTTTTTTATCATTTTACCGTCATAAGCTATCTTATCAGCTAGTTTTTGATAAACGAATCTTATTCATCAGCTACCTTATTACTTATCTGTCATCAACCAATTTACGAGTTATAAGCTAAGTTATGGAGTAGTTTGCCAAAAATAACATGGGAGAGGGAGCATAAACCTTAGATACCAATTCACTAAAATATTAAATAACTAATAGGAAAACCTATTTTTCAAAGGCCATGATCCGGTACTCCTCACTCCCACGGAAAGCTGTCCAATCTTTCCATCACAAGGCGCCACTCAGATAAAAAAAACCATATACAATCTCGAGATGAAGACATCGACCACGACATCTGTATCTTATCATGCGCTCCCCATCCATGTAGCATACGTCAGGAGTTTGCACCGATTTTTCTGATTAGTTTGTTTGTGTGGGCGTCTGTTGATGACCATAGATAGATAGATATAGCGGCCCTGTATATATACGCGGATATATCGATATCTAGTTACTGAAACCCTACTACGCTCTTGCACGAGTTTCCTCATCTCTCTCTCTCTCTCTCTCTCTCTCTCTCTCTGTGGCGGCAGACTCCAAATCAACAACACACAGAGCTTTAAGCTTTCCACAATGGCTGCTATTGATCCAACTCGTGGTTTCCTTAAGGATGTTAAGCGTATCGTAATCAAGGTAATTGTTGCTTTCACGAATCTCTCTCTTTTTTCAGCGTAATCGGATGGATTGCTAGTTTTGATTGATAGATTTTTTGATGCTTTGATCCCTAAATCGTATGATGTGCTATTCTTCAGATTGCATTTTTGATTTATTTTTACTTAATTAGTATTCTTGTGTATGTGCTAGATCAGTCATCTGTAATCATGGAAGGGGTTTGACCGAGATTGAGATTAGAAATTGAATGAGTCCCTCAATGTCGATTTTTAATCCTTTCCGAGCCTTTTCATAATGTTAGGCGTCTAGCTAAGCCTTGAATGGGAATTTATCTTTTTTTACTTGTGGATGATTACTAAAGGATGTATAAATTTCAAGGGTGAAAACGGAAATTTCTTCTGTAATGATTAGAATACTCAATAGATTGGATGACCGAATGAGTTAACGCTATATGGTGCTACCAATCCTCAACAAATCTTCCCAAATGATATTTGGCTAAAGTTTTAAATACCACATGATTCTGCCAACTGCCAAGTGTATTTGGAAGAATTTTGATGAGATTTGAGGGGAGACTATACCGTTACTCTCTATAGTTGTACATAGGATTTGATGGTTTAACGGGAAGTATGAATGATATTATTTTTGTGGTAGGGTCTGGTATTTGATCAAGATGGAAGATTTAGTGGGAATGACAAATATTGTCTCGCTGTCTGAACCCTATACAATTTATGGAAAGCAGACTGCCTTGTGCATGTATTTTTTCCGATATATGCATAGTGGTTACAAAATGTCATGTAAGAGTAACTTACAAAACATCTGAATTTGATGGCTGGGCCACTGGGTTACATCTGAAGTAAATAATGGGCACATTAGATCTATATCTCTTGTCATACTAAACAGACAAGTCAACCACGGGATTGAATATGAACTAGATGTGTATTGACTAGATTTAACTTATACATGAGTTGAATGCACTTTTTGTGCAGGAATTATTGCCAACTAGAATACTTATGCTATCATGAAAAAGGAACAAAAAGTAAACGTGTCTGAAATAAGTATGATTGATATAAAGATACAATCATGGTTAAAACAAATGATTCTACCATGTTAATTTATTACATAGTTTATCCCTTTTTATGCTGCGTTTACTTCTCATTGCCCAAATCTTTCCCATCTAAATATGCTATATGTGACTTCCACGCTCTTAGTACATAACCTCTGAACAGAATTAGAAGATTGAGCCACAACATGTATACACTTCAATATTTACATAGATAATGAACTGATCATCCTTTTGATTTAAAGGTTGGGACGGCTGTTGTAACCCGAGATGATGGAAGACTTGCGCTTGGAAGATTGGGAGCTCTATGTGAGCAGGTAAATTGTTTATCAAAACTCATTTTCATACTATTTGGGTCATTCTATGCTGTCTGCTGTCATTCTTATTTCTCTTTACTTTCTGTTCTCGTTTTAATTGTCTTTTATAAAATATCTGTGCAATGTCTTGAATTCCTATTATGATTAACTTATCTCCTCAATGCAGATTCAGATACTAAATTCTGAAGGATTTGAGGTTATCTTGGTATCATCAGGTGCTGTTGGTGCTGGTCGACAGAGACTTAGATACAGGAAATTAGTCCATAGCAGGTACTTATATGATGTAACTGTAACATAAACTTCAATTTGCATGGAAACTGGTTGTTACTGAAATTCTTTTAGTTACAATATTTTCGATGAAAAGTGTGACCTCTTTTGATTCTGATGCATGTGTTGTCCTTCCTGTTCTATAAAGATCCAAGGGCTCTTGTTAGTATGTGAACCTGATGGATCTTCAAGCATAAACTAATCTTTTACTTCTAAAAGACCCAACTACAACATGGTGATAGAATTTATTATGATCATTTTGTACATATATACTGAGAAAGTGAGACGCATGGAAGTGTGAATTATTTTTGGCATTCACAAGGTAAATTTCAAACGTAGACTATTGAAACTCAAAATCCAGAAAATCACTTTCCCCTAAGTCCTAACAAACACCAAGTATATAGTTTTATTCAGCTGTAGGATCATCATTTGAAACTGAATTATTTTTCTACTCAACTTCTTTGTTCGGGTGTGCTTGGTGTCTGATGATATTAGGCATCAAGTACAACCAATCCTGTAAGAGCAACTTGGGGTCAGCATTTTCATACCAATATTCTATTATAATTATTGTTTCACTTATCATAAAATTTTCTTTAGCATGATATTAAGTAAATTGGATGAAATTCAGAAGAAAGAGCAAATGAAAAAAAAAACAGAAACTGCTCAGCCATCTTTACCAATTAATAAAATAATTACTACATTCTTTATTATTTAGCTTAGATAGCAAAGCAACCTAATTACAACTAAGAATTATCCACAATAATGTTTAATCAATTATTGAAGAAATCTAGATCTCTGAACCTTAGAGTTTGTCTGTCTTACCAATTCTTAAATTAACATAGACATAAAAGAGAAGGTAAAAGAACATCAACAATGATAGGTTTAGAAAGGAGAAGATGGTAGCAGTAATGGAGTTCTGGTCAGCACCATCTGATTTGGTAATTAAGGTTGAAATTCTTGCTAGTAACATACTATAGATTCAGATACTCTATCCTCCCAAAGCAAGTAAGTGCAAGGCTTCACTTGTAATTTAGTCTACTGAGAGCAGTTGACTAGTGTCTCCAATATTTTGTTATGATTACATTTCTGATGAGCAAAGAGGTAAAGTTGGATTGTCTTTCACAAAATGGACATGTTATTTAGGGACTACCCAAAAAGAAAATTGTTGCAAGGGATGGGATGAGTAGTATATTTGGATGAAGCATATTTAACCATTTTGCATTATTGTCTGCTTATTTCTATTTTGTATAAGCCATTTTGTCTCCCTGCCTCGGTTTTTAAAAAGTTGTTTCCCTACCCATATGCTCTAATAGTTGTTATAACTTACAAATTATCAACTTCAGCTTTAATAGTAATTCTAACAAGTGAGTACTGAAATTTGCTTCAGTTCGAACTTCGAAGGATATATTTAAATGAGAAGTGCGGACATGATTTTTTTTAATGGAAAATAGATAATGTGTCTATTCCAAACATGTTTTGATGAGTACGGGGACCGTTGACAAACCTGTTTGTAGTACTGATGCTACATAGTATCCATTTGGTCGGATATTTAATGACTAATGGATGTTTATGTCTTGAAGCTTTGCTGACCTCCAGAAACCACAAGTTGAGCTTGATGGTAAGGCGTGTGCAGCTGTTGGACAAAATGGTCTCATGGCACTTTATGATACATTGTTCAGTCAGGTTCATTCATTTCGTGCACTTCTGTCTGATTTTTCCTTGTTTCATCTACTTCTCATGATCATTCTTTAATTTTTAGTTTTTGTGTTGCATATGCAATGTTGAAATTAGATGCTTGCTATTTTGTTTGCAGCTGGATGTGACATCAGCTCAGCTTCTCGTGACCGATAATGACTTCAGGAGTCCAGACTTTAGGAAACAACTTACCGAAACAGTGGATTCACTATTGTCTTATAAGGTTATTCCGGTATTTAACGAGAATGACGCTGTTAGTACCCGTCGAGCTCCATATGAGGTATGCTTCCATATTTGTTCTACTGTTTTCATTCTCAAACATTTTGTTTGGAAAGTTCAGAAATCCAGCTATTTATCTTTTCCCCTCCTATATTCGTTAGGATGAGGATCTCTTTTCCTCTCCTGTCCATGCAACTACTAACTTAGGCATAATGTGTTTATGAGTTTAGACTTTAGAGAGCCCTTTTCATGCTTAACTTCTTTCTGCGCTGGTGTATCCCTTTATCCGGTGTCTCTCTTCCCTCTTTTTTGGCTTCTCTTTGGCGGGGAGACAGCCCTTTTTTCTCCTTTCTCATGCCTCTGATAACCTCTTGATTTTTCTGTGCATGTAAATTTTAGATTCCATTTGAATTATGAAGGCTAAAGTTTCTATTGTTTAGTATCTTCAACTGTACTCATGATACATACTCATGTTTCATACTAATGCTGTATAATTCTTACAGGATTCCTCTGGTATTTTCTGGGATAATGACAGTTTGGCTGCTCTACTAGCTTTGGAGCTAAAAGCCGACCTTCTTGTGTTGTTAAGTGATGTAGATGGTCTCTACAGTGGCCCTCCAAGTGATCCCCAGTCAAAGCTAATTTATACATACATTAAGGAGAAGCTTGAGAATACAATTACTTTTGGCGACAAGTCAAGGCTAGGAAGAGGTGGAATGACTGCAAAAGTAAAAGCTGCTGTTTATGCTTCACAGGCTGGCATCCCTGTCATTATAACAAGGTATGCTTTTTGGGAGAGCAGGGTAGTTTTACCTTCCACTATGTTGGTGTTATATAGGCTGTTACTCGGATTGGAACAAGGACATGGACACATAAAATTATGAAAACAAGCCATTGATGGTTCTGTAGTATGCTTTACTCAAATTTCTAGATCCTAAGCACTGGTATCACCTTTAGTCATGATCAGCACACCTACATATCAACCCAAACCAACCGAGTCCAGTATATCCCTACCTGAGGTGGGATCCCCCCCCCGGGGGGGGGATGCACACACCTACATATTTGTATTAAAAGGAAGTACTGTTGTTTAAAAGTCTGAAGCAATTAAACTAAGCTGTATAATCTTATATTACTACCAGGAAGTAGACGTAGTACTTCACATATTTAAGAACCACAAAAAGATGGCGCTGAAACTGTATGCTTCCAGATCTGAACTTAATCAGATTCCATACTATAGAGATCTATCGACGTTTGTGCTCTACCGAAAAAAGTTCTGTACAAAAATGGCTGTATGCTTGACAGTTGCCTGGTTACTGAATGCTAATATAACCTAGGAGTCTGTTTGGATAACTTAGATTGTGAGATTTATTCTTGATGTTATTGAGCAAAAGTATTTCTAAAGAATCTCAGCAGGCGATTAATACCTTCAGAAACTTTTTAGTAGTTTCCATCTTTGTGGAACAGAATAGCGATTTGTTATAGATCGACGATCTCACAAATTAGCTTCAAACCGAAATTGGAATTTAATCTGGAAAGGAACGAATTACAAGAAGAAAAAATACTTGCAATGGTCACATGATTACCATTAACAAGAAGGAAACTAGAATGGCAATTCGAGAAGCCATACTCTCCACAATTTACAAGAAAAATTATCTGCCTGCCCTCGAAATACCCACCTCATCCCCTTATTTATACTAGATTTATTAGGCAAAATTCCCAAACAGCCCTTAACAGAAAATCCCCCCATACAACTCATTCCCACCTCCTTTCATCCAATTTAGGTGGTCCCCTCCCCACTATGGCTTACCCGTTTTCCCCTTCTACTATATGTGAAGCGAATTGGTTGGTGCCTAACATTACCGCCCTCCCAACAAGCCACCTTGTCCTCAAGGTGGAAAGCAGGAAATAGCTGTTTAATAGTCATGAAATCTTCCCACGTTGCTTCTGACTCCGGTAACTCTCTCCATTTCAACAACACCTCCAACTTCTGTCCTTCCTCGGAATCGCTTGAACGAACACCCAATAAGGACTCGGGCACGACTTCCATCTCCAATTCCTCATTCAAATGCGGAGGTAAAGTAGGGGATACGACCAGCTCACCAATAGCTTTCTTCAGCTGGGATACGTGGAATACGGGGTGGATGCGGGACATTTCGGGCAACTGCAGCTTATAAGCGACCTTCCCAATGCGCTCCAAGATCCGGAACGGCCCGTAATAACGCGCGGACAGCTTCTGGAATGATCTCTGCGCCAACGACTTCTGGCGATACGGCTGCAGATGGAGGTAAACCATGTCACCCACCCCAAATTCAACCTCCCTTCGCGACTTATCAGCCACCTGCTTCATAATTTGCTGAGCTCTCAACAAATAGGCACGTAATTCATCAAGAATCGCGTCCCTATCCTGCAGTTCTTCGAGAGACGAAACCTTGGTTTCCCACTTGTGAGCCCAGCATAGTTTTGGGGGATCTCTTCCATACAAGGCCTTGAAGGGCGTGCATTTCAGGGACGTATGGTACGCGGTGTTATGCCAGTATCCTGCCCATGGTAAAAAGGTTGCCCATTTTCGCGGGTTCCCGTTAATGAAACAGCGTAAATAAGTCTCTACCGACTTATTGACCATCTCCGACTGTCCATCCGTTTGCGGATGATAAGCCGTACTCCGTAGTACCTTGGAGGCGGAACAACTCCTTCCAAAATACGCTTACAAAGATCTTGTCGCACTACTTCCTTAACAAACAATGCTGCAACTACGGCGGCATCAAAAGGATGTTTAAGAGGGAGAAAATGGGCAAACTTAGTGAGGCGATCGACTACCACTAGCACCGTGTTATACCCATTCGATCGTGGTAATCCTTCGATAAAATCCATAGTAACGTCTTCCCATACCTGTGTGGGAATCGGTAATGGTTGTAAGAGCCCTGCCGGGTGGGTTGTAAGTGCCTTTTGTTGCTGGCAGACCGCGCATGCCTGAACATACTTGTGAACCCCGCATCTCATTCCAACCCAAAACCATTCTGACGCCAACCGGTGGTATGTCTTGAGTTCCCTCGAGTGCCCTCCCACTACTGAATCATGGTACTCCCGTTAAAGGTTAGGAATCAAAGTGGAATTAGAGGGAATCACCAGTCGCCCTTTGTATAATAATCTCCCGGGTTCCACCGTGTACCCCGCATGAATTTTTCCTTCATTCACTATCTCGTAAACCACTCGTGTGATAAACGGATCAGCCTTGGTTTCCCGGTCTAATACTTCCGTATCCAATGCCCATGATGACTCTATAGATCCCAACTCCGAGTTTGCTACAAACTCTCGAGAAAGGGCATCCGCTACCGTATTCGTCACCCCCGTTTTAAACTGAATTTCGAAGTCGAATCCCAAAAGCTTACTCATCCACTTTCGATATTCTAAACCCAATTCTCGCTGCTCCATCAAGTACTTTAAACTCCGCTGATCGGTCCGGATCACGAAGTGTCGTCCTAGCAAATAGTGTCGCCATTTTAGTACCGCTAGCACTATTGCCATTTTCAAGTGAAGGCAAGAAGCCTTCTATGATATCCCATATAGTTTATGAAACTTGAATCTATTTTAGGAAGCTTTCCATGAGTCAAGTAAAATAGAGTAATCATTGCATGTATAACCTTCACCCGAGGTCATATGATTACTCAATGAAGAGGGACTTCATTTCAATTTTCTTACAAGATTAGTAGCGTCGAGCCACAACATTTTAAATCCTGGTATCTAGAGGAAACTAACTGGCTATGACGGCATTCTGCTAAGTTCCTGTTTCAGGCTAACTGGTATATGGGGGTTGGGGGATCTTTCTACTGAGTCACCAATATAAGATCACTCTCATTTGTTCTTACAAGAAAACCAATTTGCTTCAGATCCCAAACTTTCTTATATCTAAATAAAGTTGAACTCTTATCTTTCATGGGTAAAGGACAGCTGTCTGCAAGAGAAACCATAACGTTGTGTTCTCGAATTTTGTAAGAAAAGAAAAGAAAGGGAGGGGAGGGGGGGGGGAAGATTAAGAAAGGAATGGAAAGGAAAAGAAAGAAATCATTTTATTTGTGTTCTCAAAATAGGAGGGAAAGAAGGGTAAAGGAAGGAAAAACAATAAATTTCATGTAGTAGGAGAGAAAGGAAAGGAAAGATACTAGTTTTACGAATAATATACCTTTATTTATTTTACAGTGGAATGTAATTGATGGGTATAATGTAAGTTTTTAAATATTTTCAATTTTTCGAAGTTCTTTTCTTTTCTTTCCTCCCACATTTGGGAGGAAAATTTTGGAAGGAAAATCCACCTTATTTTCCTTCCCTTTCATTTTCTTTTTCTTCTTAAAAAAACTTGAGAACACAACATTTATTTCTTTTTCTCTTACTTTCCTTTCCTTTCCCTTCCTTTCTTTCATAAAAAAAACTTGAAAACACAATGTAAGTGATCAGTGGCTCTGTTTTGGCTCCTTCACAACCTGTGTGCTATCTGCTGTCTTCTTTTTGTTTGCATACTAACATGTGATCTCATTGATTAAAATGTTTGAAGTGGCTTTGCTGGGGACAATATTATTAAAGTTCTCCAAGGGCAGCACATTGGTACACTCTTCCATCAGGATGCTCATACATGGGTCTCCAATGGAGAGTTAAATGCACGTGACATGGCAGTAGCGGCAAGGGAAAGTTCCAGGCGCCTTCAGGTATCATCTGCTTGCTTTATTGCTTTTAAGATCCTCTATACTGACCTAAGAGACCAGCTCTGCCTTTTCTGGTGATTAATGGTTTTAATCATGGTCAGTACCGGAAGTTTGATCTATGGATATATTTTAATGCAGGCCATGCCTGAGAAAGAAAGAGCTAAGATTTTACTTGACATAGCTGATGCCCTGGAAGCAAACCAGAAAGTGATTATACATGAAAATGAAGCTGATGTTGCTAGTGCACAAGATGCCGGATATGAAACATCATTAGTCTCTAGATTGGCTCTGAAGCCTGGCAAGGCAAGTCAAGCTTGAATTTGTGGTTTTTCTTGATGTAGAGCATTCATTCTGCTTCTGCTTTGTTTTGTATTCTTTTTCTTCTTTTTTCAACCACACACATCATAACTAGATTGCACAGTTCTTTTTGGAATTCTCAGTTCATCATATTTTTATAGGTTGCTAGTCTTGCAAAGGCCATACGTGTTCTTGCAAATATGAAAGAACCAATTGGACAAGTATTAAAGAGAACAGAGGTAAGGAATTGTCATATTGATGCTGCTATATTCATTGCTAGTTATTTTTAAGCAAATAAGAATGCATGTGAAGTATCTAAACAAATGCAAGTATAGTTCTCATGTTTTTGTTGATCAGAAAAATGTAGACCATATCTAATCGGGATTCAGCTTAGGTTGTATTGATTGCTCCTTCCCATGGTCTCTAGTTTTTCCAAATGGAGAAAATGCATTTTCTTTTCTAACTTTAAGTTCTATTTTTTGGATCCTTCTGTTCTCTAATAAATTTTAATTTATCCAGCTTTCAGATGGATTCATATTAGATAAGACATCGTCTCCTTTGGGTGTGCTGCTTGTTATCTTCGAGTCTAGGCCTGAGGCACTAGTTCAGGTATATACATGGCAAAGCCTCTTGCTAGTTAATTTAATGAAGGCTTCCTGATGGATTCATACAATAGATCCCTTGATGCTGCTGTACATATCATTACATCTATTAGGACTATATCATCCACAACTTGGTTGAGTGGGTCATTTTTCCGAGTTCCATATCACATATCATGTTCACAGTTGGCGTATCTGATTACTCTCGGTGCTTAAAGCTATTGTTTTACCTTTGGGCCTGACTTCCTGAGCGTATCTGATATATCACTTCTTGAGAGAGCATCTGAAACTGAGTTGATCTCATAGATATTCGGAAATTGGAATCTGATATTTTTCAAATGAAGCATAGTACTTTGCTAGCTTGCAGGAGCAATTCTTCATATACGATCATTACCCGCAACCCCCATTCACTACACACCAAATGCCGTAGAAGAGGAAAAATGAAAAAGAAACAAGCAAAACAAAATTAAATGCCTAGATCGAATGCTTCTCTGTATGTTGATATCTGCACCACCTAGCCGATTGCTGACTTGCTACTTTAATGATTCTCAATTTCTCATCCTTGTTGCCAAGATATCATCTTTTTCTTGTAAAACTGCCATAGGTCATGTGTAATGGTTTTTAATATGCATTTCACTCGCAATTAGATTGTTCCATTTTATGCAATTCTTGGATTTACTCACAATGTGAACAGATAGCATCATTGGCTATTCGAACCGGGAATGGGCTCCTATTGAAAGGGGGAAAGGAAGCAAGACGGTCCAATGCAATTTTGCACAAGGTCATTTTTTTAGTTAATTGATCAGTATATATTTATTTGATTTTTCCTTACCGCTCCATTTTATTGACATAATGTTGCTCTTGGTCCCCCAATTATTTTAGATTATCACTTCAGTCATACCAGAAAACATTGGTGAAGGACTAATTGGCCTTGTGACTTCTAGAGATGAGATTCCTGAATTGCTCAAGGTTGGTTGCATATAAAGCTGAATATGTAAATAACCTTGAAGGTCTTAATGGTTTACTCTTCAATAACCATCGGTAACATGCAATTATAATGCCACTGCAGCTTGATGATGTTATCGATCTTGTGATTCCAAGAGGCAGCAATAAACTTGTCTCTCAAATCAAGTCTTCAACAAAAATTCCTGTTCTAGGTCATGCTGGTAAGATGGTCTTAATTAGGAGTGATGGAAACAACCAATGTTGATGCACTCTTATTGGTCAAATATGTTTCAGAGGCAGGATGATGTAGTAAATCGTCTTTCTTTAATTTTCCAGATGGAATTTGTCATGTCTATGTTGACAAATCTGCTGATATGGAAATGGCAAAGAACATAGTTGTGGATGCAAAAACAGATTACCCTGCAGCCTGTAATGCTATGGTATTTATCTTCCTTGAAACTTGTACCCCTCCTCTATAGGTCGATGTTCTGCTTTAAAGCATGGCCCTTCTTCTCTTCTCTCTGATCTTAGGTCGGATGGTTCACATTGTAGAAATTATCATGGAGATGCAAATAGTTGTATGTTTGTTGCCTAGCTTATTTGTGCGTAACCAGAGTCGATTGATATATGAGTTGCTTGTTTCAACCAGGAAACACTTCTTGTTCATAAGGAGTTGATGCAGAATGGTGATGTTAATGAGCTTCTCATTGAACTTCAAACTAAAGGTAAGAAACTCCTTAACCTCACAGAAACAAGCTTTTAGAAGATTGACACCTATCTTTCTGTCTATTTATCTGTCTCTCTGTCAATACTCTTATTTACACGCACACTCGTGTGCTATTCTTCCCACACCGAAACTATGGGCTTCAGATGTAAAGCACATACTTACCCAAAAATAACTCCATTTGGTTTTCCTTTATCTGTTTAGCAAGAAGTTTGATGTAATTTATTTGTTGAAAAATAGATGGACGCACCACAATTTTTACATTTTGGAGATGGTTATCTGTTCTTGTTTCTATTGAATGTCAGAGTGACGATATTGTTGAACATGTGTGCCTGTCACCACCCCAGATGATCTTCTACATTCATTTGTTCCCACATAATAATATTTTAGTTCAACTTAGTTGTATATCATTTCATCTTGTGGTTTCTTGTCTCCTTCCATTTGTAACCTTAAACTGGAGGCATTCTCCGTCTCCGATTTAGAGGAGTTAGGTATACAGGCATATTGTTGCCTTGAACCTTGGTTTTGTTAACGGTTGCATGGATAAGGATTCCAGAAGATGATGAAAAGAGTCGACCAAGTTCATCTAAAGATGTAACCCGTTGCCAATGATTTTAATGAACAACCGTTACCCCCCATATCTGGGATGAAACTTAATCTATGCAACCTACTCGGGTCCAACCAAATCAAACACAATATAGCTTATTGCGACTAGAACCCAACACAAGGTGATTCTGACTCCCAAACTGGGTTACATCCAGCCAGCCTTCAATTTGGAGACTGCAATAGTCCACATTTTATGCTCCAATGTTAACCAAAACCAGCATAAAGACGTCGATTTATGCCATTTATTCCCAAATTTCCCTGGCTTTGATCATGAGAATTGTTCCCTGATAAATTCATGGCTGCTCTGAGAATTATAAAGCTAGAATTTGTTAAACATTGAAGATAATTCAGTTAGCCAAATTATTAGCATGCTCAGTTTACCTTTGCGGTGATTATTATTTATTAGCCAATAGGCTTGTCTAATGAGTCTGGAAATTATATCAACGTGTTTGTTTCAGGTGTTAGCATAAATGGTGGACCAAGGGCAAGCTCCATGCTTAATCTTCCGGCAGCACCTTCATTTCATCACGAGTATAGTTCAATGACCTGCACCATTGAAATTGTGGATGATGTGCATGCTGCCATTGATCATATACACAAGCATGGAAGGCAAGCTATCTTTTCTAGTCAAACTCTTTCTATGTGCTTTTTGATTCTCTGAATACACGTATTTTGTCTCTTTTATTATTTTTACATGATGCTTATAGAGATCTACAATGGCTGGTTCTATATGCAGTGCGCATACTGATTGTATTGTTACAGAAGACCGTGAAGTTGCTGACGTCTTTCTACGTCAAGTTGACAGGTTTTTGTGTTTTATCTTGCTTCTTTTCTTTGATGTCTATCATCATGGTCAGACTTCCTAAATCTTATCAATCGGTTTTTAGATGTGAATGCTTGTGCAGTTTTGTCTGAATAAGGAAATTCTGATGGACGAGATTGGAAAATTGAATATTTTCTCTTTTATGGGTCTTATTGATTCACAATTAAAGTATCTTCTTGTTGGCTCCATTTGCAGTGCTGCTGTATTTCACAATGCAAGCACAAGATTTAGTGACGGATTTCGCTTTGGTCTTGGCGCAGAGGTATCATATTTACATTTCTTATTTTGGAATAACATATTGCTAGTTGATGCATTTTCCTCACTAATTGATAATACACAATAATTGTTCAATCCCATAATAGGTTGGTATAAGTACCAGCAGGATCCACGCTCGCGGCCCAGTAGGAGTTGAAGGGTTGCTTACAACACGGTGGTACGTTCTGCTTCTTATTTATCTACTTTTGAGAAATCTCATTTGTTGGGAAACAATACTTCATCTGTTTTCCAAAATTAGCTGCAATCTAAGGATAGCACCATGCAAGAAGTTTTTCTTCTCTTCATCGGGTTTCTTCTCCTCTTTAATCATATAAAAGATAGTCATGAATGCTTCACATGCGATTCCTTGCTAATTAAAATTTGCATACTAAGAAGAGCAATGTTCTGTAATGCATAATTGCTAATAATTCTGATCAACATAAGACAAAAAGAACAGCGCAACAATATCACTTTCGGCAACTGTAGTACTTGGAAGGTATCCTGATGTATAAGTTCCTGATGTAATGTTGGTTGTTGGTTTCAGGATTGCAAGAGGAAGTGGACAAGTGGTGGATAATGATAAAGGGGTTGTCTATACTCACAGAGACCTCTCCCTGCAAGCTTAAGTTATGTTGCTTGACCTTTGGTGGTTAGTTGAAGCTCTCGAGTATGGCAAGCCAGCCGCTGCTTGAGCCTGTGTTCATGAAGCTGAATGAAATTAAGCTATGAAAGGAAAAAAAGGCAGAGAAGGGAAAGATGATGAGTGTTGTACCATATGTTTTTAACAGCTTTGAATGGGTTCGTGACTTAAGCGGACCAGGCTGTGAGCACAAGTATTTGTTGATTGATTATTTTGGATGGAACGAATAGGTCGTTAGTTTGAGTCTAATGGTATCATTAATTTATTATCTCCCTATTAACTGTGGGTTACTTTCACTTGGTTATCCAGTCTTTTGAAAAAGATTTATGTAGGATGAAGGATGGATTGAAGTTTACCTCTCTAGGACATGTTATCATTTAAGGAAATCCAATAAAAGATTCAAACTCATGATATAATAAGAAAACAAAATGTTCTTGAAAATAAGTGCCTTTGCATGGTCTATTATGATTAATTCTTCTGGATGCACTTTGCATCCATGCTAGACATTGCAATTTTGTAATAATGCCACCGTCACGTGAATCATATATGTTTTTACCTACAATTTTAGTGTAGGATTCCATATGATTCGACCTTTTTCTTGTTTGGTTAACCTGGCTTTTTCTCTCCCTCTTTCTATATATACATTATAATTATGTTCCTTCAAACTACAAGCCAACATGGGTTAAAAGCAAACTTCATCATCAATGATTTCAATATGATCTTTTTGGTGCTAAAGTTCACCAATTTGTGATTATTTTTACAAAATAACAACTGAATCCAAGAGCAATTTGTTTTTACATATCTTCTGTTTGAATTGTAGAATAGAATTTGACAACGATATGATCATTTTGATCCATATCATTGGTCATTATAATATGAAGTAGCATATAATATATGTGCCTTTTATGTTACCCTTTATGTAACTCTTACAGAGTAAGTGTTTGTTAGACGTCACTATTTTACTATTTTACTGGTGAGCATGATAAGAACTGAGAATCTTATCTAGTAAAAGCCATAACAGAACCAATCATTCACCCAATAAATAAGAGAGGAAGACTATTAACCAGTAAGCATACCTTGTAAAAGATAATTATTTACCATCGAGAATTTTAATGTTAAAAAAAGCAAATAATTATGGTTTACATGTACTTAGGGTGTTTCAAAAGTGGTTATTAACTTATTAACCTTTCAAAAAACTAATAAGTTAAAAATAGCGTTTAGGAACTTAAAAAACACTTTTCAAATTAATTTCTTGATACAATTGAAAAAACTGTTTTTCAAAAATAAGGAGGGGATGATTTCTTTTATTTTTGTTTTTTGTATTTCTCTCTCATATAACCCAATTTTTTACGAACAATTTTTAAGTTAATGATTTATTGATTTTTACCATTACAAAAAACTAATCCAATTTTAAAAAAATCATTTTACCTATCATCAAAAGTTAGGGATTGAGTTTTAAAACTCTTTGTTGACTTATTGGCTTCTCCAAGAAGTCAATAAGTTGATAAACTTATTTGTGTAATTCAAAAGTGTTTTTAAAACTCTTTTTCGACAAAGGATGAAATGGAGTTTTCAAGAAATCACAATTTGTGACATTTTGATTTTAAAAAGTGTTTATTAACTATTTTGCTATAAACCCTTCTTAAAAAGTTGATAAGGTAAGCACTATTTTGAAAACAACTTATTGACTTTTACTACCACAAAAAACTAATCCAAATACCTTTTTAAAAACTCCTTTTTCCCACCGGCATTTTTGACTTAAAAAAGCAGTCCCAAAACACCCTCTTTTGGATTTCAAAAATCTCCTCCTATGTCGTCCAAAATTTGGTATACCGTCTTTTATTATGTAAAGGCTGCTGACATCTCAACCCTTTTTCTTTTCTATTTCAACCTTCAAGAAATAAACGAAAAAGACGATAGAATCGGAATTGGAATTGGGGGAATGTAGAAACAGAATCAGAGATGAAATGGTGGTTTGGGAGTCCCGGGAAGGCAAGTGGGCTTGTACTGAGGATGGGTCAGTGCTTATCTGCTGCTGCTTCTCTTGCCCTCATGGCTTCTGCTTCTGGCTTCTCTACTGCTACCTCCTTCTGGTAGTGGTCCCTCTCTCAAACATTAAAATTAATTTGCTCTTCTGTTTTAACTGGGGTTTCTGCTTTCATACTTTCTGCTTAAAAGTAAAACATCAGACATGATTTTTGATGAGTTGGTTTGCAGTTCAAACACATATACCCCCTTTTTCCTCAATAACCACCTAATATTTACTATAAATAGGTAACCATACAAGTAAAGATTGTTTAATTCTTGAGGAACCATGGTCAATACTCTTTACTAATTCCTAGATTCTATTTTTATGTATTTTGAAACACTCAAAAAGACATGGTAGACTAGTTGTTAATTAAATTGCATTGCTACCACTTTTGTGTTGTACTCTCTGATCTATAATTTTGGGAAGAACATTTTACATTTATAGCAGTCTTAGGTTCTTGATTTAGTGTGTGGTTGTATATAAAATAAAACCAAGAATGCAATAAGCCTTGAGTAGATTTTGTTGGTACAAAGAACTCTTCTTTGATGCATTTATATCCACTGTCTGCCAAAGGGCTTGTAGCCCGGCCGTATTTGGTGTTGTTCTGTGGTGCTCCTCCCCTCCCTTGTGGTATTCGAGTTCCGTTGTGGACATTGGAGTAGGTTTAGTGAGTGTGTGTGTGTTGGCTGTTCAAAAAAAATAATTTATATCCACTGTCTGATTGACTGATCCTAATTTGCTGTTTTATCTTTTAATTCAGCTATCTAATTGCAGCAATGGGATTACAAGTGTTGTGGAGTTTTGGACTTGCTTGCCTTGATATTCATGCTCTAAGGTTGAAGAAAGATCTTCACAATCATATCTTCTTGAGCCTTCTTCTGGTTGGTGATTGGGTCAGTAGCTACTACTAGTCTCACTTTTCATATAACACCATCATAATTAACAAAAACCAATTAATATTATCCCATTTTGGAGCATAACTCATCTTCCTTGTTTTTGTTTAAATACGAAATTCAGGTGACAGCGATTCTATCGCTTGCAGCTGCTTGTTCGTCAGCTGGAGTCATGGTTTTGCTGATGAAAGACACAGATATATGCAGATCACACAACCTGCTATCATGTAATACATTTCAGATCTCCATAGCTTTGGCTTTTGTGGCTTGGTTTCTTCTTGCGATTTCGTCTTATATCATGTTTTGGTTGTTGGCCACTATTTGATTTCGTCTTCTTGAATTCCCTCCAGACTGTAAATATCATGTTGTTAAGAGTAAAAAAAATTGTGGGTTCTGTTATTTGTTTTGTGAGAATTGGTGTTGATGTCTTTGTGGGCGAGTTTTGTATAATTTATGTATTTGTTGGTTTAACTTTGATGTGATTTTAACATCTGTTGATAAAAACTACAACATTTTGTTACATGATTAATTGTAAGATCTGTGTTGTCATGCTCCAAAATGGGTCGGGTTGTATTTTAATCTGCACATATAATTCGGTTTCAATAGGGTCCATCACCCAGTTTTTTATGGAATATATCACAAAGTCACAACTCACAAGTTACAAATAAGGAGGTGGATGCCTGAAAGACAGCTTAAAGAATTTGGGCCATCAGCAGCATATGGGGCCCATCTCAATTATCCAGTTTTCATAGAATATACTCCCTCTATCCTTCACTTTATTCGGATATATATTTAAAGTAACTTTATAATATCATGCTTTTAGAATGATTTTAGACATTTGATTATCTATTATGTAGTTTATTTTGTAAGGTTTATGAAAGATAAATGTTAAATCATTTTGATGATAAAATGGTCACTTCAGTATTAAATTTAATTGCAAAATGAGAATGGATATGAATCAAGAAACTGCAATTTTCTAGTACCTTTTATTTTTCCTTCCAAAACAAAATACATTTCTTTTATAAGGAGCAAATTAAAATCAAGATTATATAAGGCATAAAACAACATAACAGAAAAACAGACCCTTTTTAGCAATTGATCCTTCTAATGTCTAATGGGGTCATTTTACACAACTCAAACGAAACATAAACAACATATCACATAAACTAAAACCTTCTGATATATAATTATATATATTGACATACTCTTCACATCACTATCTCTGGTTTCAAGATGCTAGCCTTGATTTCTTTATGGGGTAGAACCACCCCTCCATTGCTGTAGACCTCATCGCACACGTGCACATCCTCTCCAAGAATCGTCATATTCTCGACCCGGGCCCACTGCCCCACGGTCGAGTGCCAGCCAATGATACTACTCGAGATGCACGCGTGTTTCTTGATGCGCACACCGCGCATCACGGTGCACCGAGACAGTCTCACACCTGGCTCGACCACGCATCCGGGCCCGATCGCAACGTCAGGCCCGATCAAACATCCGTCACCGATCTTGGCACTTTCATCAACCAAGACATTACCCACAATGTGTGGTCCATTAGCCAGTTTGGATGGCGCGTTCTTTCTTAACGAGTCTAGGTAGAGCCTCAAGCCCGTGATGTAGTCCTTCGGCTGTCCAATGTCCATCCAGAACCCTGGTAGAACCATTGCGTACAGCAGTTTCTCGGATGCGATTTTTGGAAAGGTCTCTTTCTCGATCGAAGTGGGCTTGAGCTCAATTCGGTCAAGAACAGACGGGCTCAGCAGATAAATCCCGGCGTTGATCTTGTTACCCACAAATACTTTTGGTTTTTCAACGAATCTTTCAACTTGACCTGTTGATTCTTCCATAACCACGACACCATATTTTGAAGGCTCGTCCACCTATTTCAAAAATTCCATCCAAAATCTTCAGAACCCACGAAGATACAACAATGACTCATGCATAACTCATCTACAAAAACTAATGCAACTTCACCTTGGTCACCATTATAGAAGCTTCACCACCATGGGACTTGTGGAATGCAATCATCGCTTTTAGGGGATATTCGCTGATAACATCGCTGTTAAGAACAAAGAATGGCTCTCCTGAACCATCTATTAGTTTGTCTCTGGCTAGGGCCAGGGGGCCTGCGGTTCCAAGCGGCTCTGTCTCTTGTGAACATGAGATTGTTATCCCAAGCTTGGCCTCAAAATCCTTTAGGAAGTTGAGCATCACCTGCATAAACAAGAGAATATTGGAATTTTTTTCGAGTTTACAGATGAATTATATTGCGTTCAAGAGAAAAGAATAAAAAGCTTCAAACTTTACCTCTGGCTGGTAATTGATTGCCAGAACCACTTCAGTGACCCCTATAGCCTTCAAAGCCTCAATCTGTTATAAATTATAAATAGTTATACAAGATTAATTTATATGGATACTTTCATATAAGTTTAATTTTCAAGAAAGAATGAGGATGCTCATGAATATATATACCTGGTGCAGGATCATGGGCTTGTTGGCAAAATCAACAAGCGGCTTTGGGACACTGAGAGTTAATGGCCTCAACCGAGTTCCAAATCCCCCAACAAGAATAAGAGCCTTCATATTGGGAAGCTTTTGCTGTAGAACAAAACTATCAGAAACTAAGAAAGAGAATGCAACCCAATTGCTTACATGAAGAGGTATTGAACCCTTTCTATTTAAAGTGCTAAACCAAGAAAGATGAATATCTACGGAACTTCTACTTCATGTTTTGTCGGTGCTCCAACTGACGGGTGTACATCAAGATTAACATGCATTCGTCACATATAGAGAAGAAGATGATCATGAGTTGAAATCGTTAACAGATGGGTTAGGAAATAAATCTTGAAGACTTTAAAAGCCGAGTTAGCGCGAAATAGTCAAATCTTCAGCTACGTGTCAATCATGTCACGTGAATAAGATGGCTTTGCCAGATAAGAAATCAAATTCCAGATATAGAAACACCCTCAAGCTCTCTATGAGTATGTCATAACTTGTGGCTTTAATGCAGACTTTGATCTGGTGGTGAAACATTTTTTTATTTTACTTATGAGAATCTTTACCGTAGTATGGTTACATTATAGAACTTTTATCTTCATATGAGAATATGTCAACAGATAATTTAATCAACAAGATTACTTGTGTACAGATGAGCAGGAAGGTGAAGGTGTTTGATCTAGTAAGGCTTTACCCTGTCATTATGGTAATTTCCTCCACCGATTTTCGGGCCCAAAGGTCCAGTCTTGGGTTATAACATTAGAAATCAATGTAGTTAAATTTTCAATTTGCCTTCTAATACAGTTTGTTGAACGAATACCAACAAGATTTCAGATCCAAGATTCCAATGAACACAGATTGGATATCAACCTTATGGTTGCATGTACTATATCCATGAGCCCGGTGTCAAAATTTTGGACACTCAACAAAACACATTTAGGCATATAAGACTGCAAAACAAGAATAACATTTTGGGGGTTCGATGAAATGATTATGCAGGCTCTATGGAGCTTTCTGTTATCAAAGAAAGCGTTCTGTTCATAGAGTTTTCACCAGATAGGAAGGAAACACCCACTGCAGAATAGAAACTCAGTAAGACTGTTAATCAATAATCATTAAAGATAAAGCTTTGAAGATCCAAATGAGTAGCTAAACTGGCTTCTAGATACGTGCTTTACTTGTATGCCACATTATAAAAGCAGGTGCTCTTGGTTCAAGTATCCAACAATTTCTTGATTGTATTATTTGTGTTTAAGAATTTAATCCCCATCCCAAGTTAAAGCTCATAGCAGAAAGTAACTCAGTCAAGTAACCCATAAGTAGACCACTAAAGACCTATAGAATGCACCATATCTTAGAAGTATCAAGGGGTCATTTAGTTAGATGACTTTCCACATAAGTCAGTTTTCACAAACTAACTTTCTGCCTTTTCAAGTTATTTTGGGATATTACCTTAAATTAGGTTTTAATTAAACTCATGACCTCATGGCTTATTATTTACTGATGAAAAAAGGGCTTTATACTCCAGAGAAGCATTCATGGATTTAATTAAAATCTCAGTTTAAGGTTACACACTAGAGGTTTAACACCAACCAAAAGGTAGATCATTTAAAGGTACAGTATTTTTTCTTTAATGATCACGCTGCTAATTAAAAACTGGATCATTTAACTAAATAGCCGAAGTATCATGAAGCCTTGTTAAGGGCACCATTGAAAGTGTATGCTATGCTGTGATCTAAGATCTTCTACGTGGCTATAATCACATGATTAATTCAAGGATCTAGACCTTTTCATGATGCGATTCACAAAATAACCACCACGAATTTTGAACTATTAGCAAGTCAATATCAGATGTGATCACAGATTGCCCCAATTACACAGAAAACATAAGATAGCGAACTCGGTAATTCACCAGATCTGTTCTTAAATTTCATAAAAATCTTACGAATTTTCACAAAAGTGCAATGAAAGACATTGAAATTGGAAACTAAATACAAGGATGTATGAGTTGTTGATTAAACCTACATTGTTGAATGGGGCATAAAACGCTAGTTGTAATGAAAATGATGAAGAAAATAAAGATTGAGACAAGAGATGAATTAGCTTACCTTGGTTGGGGGCAAGAGAGAGATGTTGAAGGCTGGCGATTACTGGTATGGATTGAAATAGAATAGAATAGAATAGATAGATAGAGAAGAAGAAGAAGAGGGATGAATGAATGAATGAATTGCGACCCCAAACGATTGAGCGTGAGGGGTCTTTACACGCTGTTGTTTTTATCAACAAGAACCTTCTCTCTCAGATGATGATCCTTGTCTACAACAGAGCCTTGCTGTATGTATATATATGCCTAGTAATGGGTGGATATTCTATTTGCACTTAAATCACGCCTAACATAATATAATTCATATTTATAATATAATTATTTTTAGAATTATATTTATTAATACCAGGGTAAGGTTGAAATTGGTGATTCAGATGAGATCGTATTCACATAAATGGAATATAAAAATAATAAATAATATACTTAATTTAAAATAATAAATATTATATTTAATTTTAATAATTTTTCTTTGTATAAATTAAAAGATTTACTTTTAAAAATAAGAGGAAGTTTCAATATTGGTTTATTGTTTTTATTGGTTTTGATCCTTACAATATTTTTATTGCAAAAAGACCGTTTAGGTATGTAAAACTATTTGGTTTTAGTCCCTTACACTATAGGAAGTTAAACTTTATCCATTAACTTTTTTATGTGTCTTGGACATGAAGAGGTAAAATAGTTACTTTTATTTCTGAAATATGAGATTATAACAACATATACTGAAATAGTTTTTTTAGTTTATCTTTTACAACCATACGCCACTCTCATCCATCGATAACAGAATTAATAACATTTATACACTACCAACGCAAACACAATGAATAAGCAAGAAAACATGGACACAAATAAAATCAAATTCGTTTTACAAATCAAATGAGATTCTTTAAAATCCCTAACTTTAAACAAAAACTCTCTAAATCCAAGTAGAAAACTATAAAGTAATCAAATCATAAAACTAAATCGGACTTTAAACTAAAATCAAGCCTTAATTAAAACCATGGATAAGTAGATGATGTAGATAAACTGATTCAAACCTAGATTGATTCGGGTGAACCATTCTATTCTGACGTTAGTCAAATGATGAAACTAAAACTATGTCATTCAAAGCACATCGTTAAAACGAGGGTTTTAGGCGACTATGTTCCACTTAATGAGAGACCCCGGGAGAGGGGGGGACTGGTTAAGATGAATGGCAATTGTGTTGATTATCCACATTCGATGTTAGACGCAACACGACTTCTGGCTTTAACTTTGGATTTATGAAGAAGTCAATGATCCAAAGAATGGGAGTCAATGACGGGGATCACAAAGAAGATATGGGGGACTAGTGGTGGGGTTCATCAAAGAACATGCTGGAGACAATATGAATGTGGGTGTCGTAGACATGAAGGGGAAAGGGGGAGCAATGACACAATTTTGGGTGTGGGGTGGAGATCGACTGGATTCCGAGAAAAAGTGAGTGGGAGAGAGAAATAGATATGGAATAAGCTTTTAAGGTTATAAATAAACTTAAAAAAACTATTTAAGTATCTGCCATCATCATCTCATTTTTTTAGAGATAAAATGACTACTTTACCTTCATGTATAAGACACTTTAGGTAAAATAGTCATTTTATCGGTGATTTTAATTAATGAGAGAGTTAATGAATGGAATTTTACTTCCGCTATTGGGAGGGACCAAAATCAAGCATTTTTGCATACCACGGGGTTTTTCTTGCAATAAACATTTTGTACCGATTTCTTGAAAATCCAATAATACTTTTTAACCAATTTCTTGAAAATCCAATAATTCTTTTTTACCGATTTCTTTGTGGCACTTTAGGCCAATTTACAAGAAGGATCATGGTATGGCTTGACGTCTTGACGAGGATGTTAGGAACTTAATAGGTGGGGTTTGTAATATTTTGTTCTAAATTAATAGAAAAATAGATTTGTAACTATCTTATAAGATCAGAAGTTGTGAGCTAAAGATAACTTTCACCATGGTTTTAAATCGTAGTCGAAGTTGTTGGGCCAACTATGGTGTTCTAAAGAGCCATTGGATCATTCAAACCAAACCACTCGTTCGATCGGTCTCTATATTTGTATGTATTTTAAGTGATTTATACTGAACTGTCCATCAAAAAACATATGTATTTAATTAGTTATAGTTAATTTTCATGTTATAAGTTTAGTTTTTATAGCAAACTAAAATAGGGTTCATCCAAGACATTTATGAATAACAATAATAATCATCATCATTTACCCCTTCATCGTTTAATTAATGAGACTTGGTGAAAAAAATATTTTTTTTCCTATCAACTATTGAAGAAAATAATATGTGAGCATTTGTTATTTTAATCATGCTTTTTCAATTTTTTTCCCATCAACCTGGAGTATTTCTTAACAATCTAGTTCCAATACATCCTTAATATATTGTTATTACAATTATTTATATTTTTAATGATGTTTGTAGTTTCAAGCAAAGCTTTAATTTGTTATTATGATCAACTTGAAAATTCTTCTAAAACTTGGAAGTCGTATGTCCGATTATTTATCTAATCATATATTCATATCAAACCAAACCAACCAAACTAAACCAAATTGTAACACATTCAAAAAATCAAGAAACTAACTCAAAAACTTGCAAATCAATTTAAAATCATGGTTGAAATTATTAGAGCATCTTTAATGAAAGATTTATATAACTAAAAAGTGTCTTATAAATTACAATTAGAAAGTATTCTCATAAGAAACTTATACATTCCTTGAGTTCTTCTATAAGAACATTGGTTCTTAACTTGAACTTGGTGTAAAGTGATATTTTAGTAACTTTCTAAGTTGAATATTTGATATTCATTATAAACATTGTTGATGTTAAAATATATATGGGACGGACTGTTATACAAACAAATTTAATGAATTATATACAAAATAATATCTAAGATAGTATGAAAATATATAATTCCCTTGGTTTTCATATCACTTCACAGTTTAAACATGTAGAATATTTACAATGAGTAGTAAAAAAACGTAAATGTAGTATTGGGTAATTTGGAAGAAGATTAGAAGATAATGTAAACGTTATAGTAATATAAAGAGTAAATTACGGATTTGGTCCTTAAGGTATGACGAAAATTACGGATTTGGTCCCTAAA
>LUCG01071447.1:0-13552 GCA_001633085.1 Carthamus tinctorius | reverse complement strand
TTTAAGTGGAGCCATGTTTAGCCCCTAAAATTGTCGGGGATTAGTCGGGCTTTGGCCCGGACACCCTTTCCAAAAAAAGAGGCGAGGATGAGGAGCCGACCAAGGAGGACATGGGAGTAGTTGAGATTGAACATGCATGAATGCTCTATACTTTTTTGAAAGCATGACCCTAGATATAAGTTTATAGAGGCGTAAAACTAAAATAGCAAATCTTGTGTGAACATATGGAGTTACTAAGGATGGGCCGATGGGGTTTGAGTGACCCTAGGTGGAACGGGGGCACGACAAAAGCTAGATAGTTGCTCATTTCGGGCATTTAAAGAATATCTCAGCTGTGGGGGGTTGTTCCACTGGCATTATTTTTAGACTGCCACTTTTGATTTGATGAATCAGGCCTAGAGCCAAATTTTGATATTTATTATATTTTCACTACGATAGATCACTGGGAATTGTTTATTATTACATTCAGTTACACTTCTCACATTTGTCATATAATTCCTTCTCTAAAAGTCACTTTTAGATATACTTCCAAATCATTCTCTAAAACCCCTTTTTCTTGTAGTGGTTCTATAGACCTTGGTCTTTAAAACACTCTATTAAGATGCTTATTTTTTTTAAAGGTCCTATAAACTCAATTTTGTTATAGCAATCATATGATTATGTGTTCAATGTAAGGATGCTACGATATATTGATGTATAAAATGACTTTGGTTATCCAAACTTAAGGGTGCCTTTAAAATAAAAAGTTCTTTTAGGTTTTTTATACGACATGTTAATGTCTTATAAAAAATCTAAAAGAACTTTTTATTTTACTCCTTATGATCTAGCTTATTTTACGTGTTAGGTCAAGTAGTTGGACCATACTTCTTCCTCTGTTATCTTTGTTTAAATTCTTCTCTATCATTTTTTTGGGGTAAACTTACGGTCCCGTTTGGTTTGCAGGATTTGAAGAGATTTGGAATTAGATTCCACTGTAATCTCATGTTTGGTCTAAAAGAATGTTTGGAGTTAAAACCCACATATTTTGAAATCCCGAGATGGTTGATATTTCATGAGATTTCATAGGATTTATTAGTAATAATATTTTTCTAAATACAATTAAATGCATTTGTCTTGTGATATTCAATTAAAGGAGACTTTAATTATTTCTATAATTTTTATTGTTAGCTTTTATAACTATTTATAAACCATTAAATTGAAGTCAATTTCAAATCCTACCAACCAGGAAAATCCAGTATCACAATTTTGACAAAAAGATTTTGTATCTTTTGGTACAAAGAAAAAATGTTTATACATTTTAGCCTTTCAGAAATATTTTTAATATATCTTTTTCCACCAAATTTATTATAAAATATGGTTTAAGCAACCAATGTGACAAAATTAGCGCTTTTGCTGTTCATATCATCAAAATTATGCACGATATGATACTTTAAAAGAAAAATAAAGCATAAAAGTAGGTTTTGTGCAAAAAAAATTGTCTTTTGCTATGGATTTGAAATTATTATTTGATGTTCAAAAATACACATCAAAGAACAATTTAACTTTAAGCATTCAACTGTTTGCCAACCATAAGTTATCTTTCGTTCCATGAACGTAACATAACTTAGGGCCCTTTTGTCTCATGTGTCATGTCACATTAAGCTTGTGGCATACCAAAGCCAAATGCACAAATTTTAGTTGCAATGTTTGACTCTCTTTATGTTTTCAATGTCTTATTTGTTGGTTTCTAATATATAACTTACTTTTAACTTACTTATTACTATTGATTCATTGAATAACAATACAAAACATATATTTTTATATATAATATTATATATGAATTAGAAATTTGACACCATAAGTCACGCCTTAAAAATGTCATGGCTCCTAAGGTTTAGCCTCGCCACCATGCCATTTGGAACCTTGCTCATAGCTTATTCCGTCAACTACACATGATTGTCCAAAGGCTCAATGAAGGCTTAATGATATAGATAGTAGCTTGTTCAGTAAGCGCTTCTAGGAGGGAGCTTTACGCAAAAAGCCGGTTTTTCCCAAACTTGTCCCTCCCAATCAAACAACTCATTCTTTCTATCTATGGCAGAAATAAAAAAATTCCCAATTTCTAGAAAACTTATCCATATATAACCTAATAGAAAAGGGAGTTGATCCGTAGACAACTTTTTACCATCCACAACAATTTCATATCTATAGACAATTATACCCTTCATTTTAGTAAACTTCACTCCCACCATCATTGAAGGAAGGGTGTATAATTGTCTATAGATATAAAATTCTTGTGGATGGTAAAAAGTTGTCCACGGATCAGCTCCCAATGGAAAATCTAAACACAGCTCCTTAACCTACCTGATGAAGCTAAATAAAACACCCTCTCCTATATAAAGAAACCCCCTTTTCACAAGTCTTTATCTTTTTTCTTTTTACATTCCAACACACATTGAACAAAAGAAGTTCAATAGCAACACTCTTGAGGCAAAGATATATCATATCTCTCTATAATAGGAGGTTTCATTTTATGGTATGAATCATGAATGGTACAAAAACATCATCATCCTATGACAAACCAGATGCACAAAATGACATAGTAATCAACAAGTAGACACGACAACGACATCGAGATGGTTAGCATCACCCCTCATGAATTGATCGACGCTTTTTCAAACGATCTTACACTCACATCACAAATATTTTAATAAAAATTGCATATGAGAAAAATTCTACCTTTGGAAGGAGCCAAATTGGTTGTTACGGGCTCCGCCGCTGCTAAGGCTAGTGAAGAAGTCCTCCATATCCGTTGCTGTTGTCGATGGAGTTGTTGTGTAGCTGATGGATTTACCGATCCCGGATCCTGTACCCATCGCTCTACCCATGTACAAAGAATTTGGAAGTCCCTTGTCTTTCTCCTCGGCTCCAACAGACAGACCACCCACAATTCCAACATCAGTCAGATCGACCTTCTTGGCTGCACGCAAAAAACTGAATATCAGAAATATATACGGTTGGTTATACATATAACCCAATCAAATGGGGTATTTTTGTTAACCGTGGGCGTCCAGTCCATCTTGTAAAGTGGTAATCATGGTGAGTTTTGGTCCTAACAAATGACAACAAAATCACAGCATTACCTTTGTAAGCAGGAACAAAAGTGTCATTTGAATGCAGTTGTCTTATATAAGGGCATGCATCTGTGCTATTTTGGGTGCCCATAAGAGCTATGATGAATGAGACTAACTAGATGACACAGGAAAACAATTGAATGACATATTAATCTACATGTATTCCATATTTTACGGGTAGTAGGAAGATTAAAACAAACAATAACTCCTTTGAAGTAATCAAAGTCACACCTACACCCATGTATAAAACTATTTTGCTCAATAACCTTAAATGAGCATTTTAGTTTAGTGCCATTCTTGTATATAGGATTGACATTCTCATACCTATCAGAAGGTCAAGGATTTAAAAGAAAACTGTGAGAAGGTCGTTCAACCAACAGACCCAGTGCCTATAAGATATCAGGCTACAAAACAACTTGCAACAGGCATAGCAAGATGTAAGGTGTAGCCTATGAGATCCTGAGCCATAAATCAAAACTTTTGGCTAACAACACAAGCACAAGACTTTCAATAAACTGTTGTAAATGAGTAAATAATAAATTAGGATTATCTAAGAAGTTGTTAGCTTTTCAGTCCATACTTTTATGTTTTATCAAGTTAAATTAGGGTTATCTTGTAAAGTATTAAAGAAGGCCTAATAACAATGAAATGATTGCAACTAAACTTATCATACAAGTGAGCATGACGGGCAGGGGAAAAAGGAATAAATAAGCAATAGTGATTTTTTCCTTAGTCCTACGTAATAGGATCATCATCTATTAACAACAAGATTGATCGGTTAAATCTAACAGTAAGCTTTCAATATCCAGAAGTAGGTCTGGCTAAGCTTTGCCTCTCACAATACTTGATCAAAACCAAGTTAATGTTTATACACTGGACTCGAACAATTACGCACATTTAAGGGTAGGTGGTTAATATCCTTATATATGTGATGATACAAGAACTGAATTGTGCCTTGCATGATGTAACAGGAAAACAAGACAAGCAATCACGAATTCATATTTTGGTATTAAAAGCAGAACCAATTCTGGACAGAAAAAGCTACTTACGTCCAGTTATGTTGAGATCAATTAGTCCACGGCTCAACGAATCAGCCCACACTCCAGATTTCACTTGAAAAGTATCCTTCTTTATTGGAGGTGTAGATGCAGCACGAGTTAAAGGGTTTTGGATGTTTGGCCTGCCAGTATCCACAAAGCTCTGTGTGGGCTCTTTAGATACTGAATCAGTATGAGAAGAAAATGAACCAAAAAGGTCGGAATTATCAAAATTGGTCATTGGGACAGCAGCAAATGGATCAACTGTATTGGTCACTGGCTTCGTCTCAGGTTCTGATGGCTTGATCTCAGGTTCTGCTACTTGCTCAGGAGCCGCAAAAAAGTCTACAGCTGGAGGAACTGCAGAGCTTGCAGGTGGAGAGGCAAACAAATCAACTTTATTCTGCAGAAGATGCCACAAGTTCTATTACATACTATACATCCCCCAACTGTAGTATTAGATGGGAAAAAAAATTGGCATAACTTTACAGATTAATAGACGAACTAGCACATCTGCAAAAGGATCTTCATTTTTGGTCAATAGAAATCATTTTAAATAAATACTTTGATTTTAAGAGACCATTTCATGATAAACCTTTTATGTTAATTCTATATGCTCATTCTCATGGTCCACAAATAGGTGCTAGAAAACACAAACTCCNAGAGAGAGAGAGAGAGAGAGAGAGGGAGGGAGGGAGGCAGAGAAATAGAGAATCAAGGTACAGGGAACCCTAAATGAAATTTAGTGTGGTGTCAAACTATTGAGTTTAATAGTCAAATAAGCTGTTATTGTATTTTAAACAATTGCTATGAGGATTGAGTTCACCTCAGATCCTGATGTTCCCCCTGTCACATGTGATGGTGCTGATACGAAATCAGCATCAGCAAACAAATCAACCTCTTCTGACTTATTACTTCCATGTGACGTCTCTGTAGGGCCAGATGCTGGTGCATCCAAAAGGTCACCAAACAAATCCACTTGTGGAGTGCTTCCAGTAGCTGGCTCTGCCAAACAGCACAATGATTGTATCAATAAACAACTATGTTTATTGTCTTCAAAAAAATTAATGTAACCCAAAGGAGTACCAAATATGCTGGTAAAAAATATTCCTAAGATTTTGATAATAAAAAGCATTTTTTATTTCATTTAATATGGGGAGCGAGCTAAAATATGCCATTAAAAAAATGGTGGAATTTGCACAGAGCTTCTATGTGTTAGCATGACCGACACAGCACACAGGATGGCATAAATATTACAACAAAACTCCTACAAGTCAATTTAACTGACACTGATGTAAAATGAGAAAAAACAAACAAAAGGAATTACTGTCTTTTTATGAGATAATAGACAGGCATTTCTGCAAACATCTCCATCAACTTGGATAACTGGAGATATGAGGAGGGGAACATGTAATCTCAAAAACTTCAGAATTGTCTCAAGGATCGAGAGATTTCGAAGATTTTACCCACTAAACAAGGCAGACTTCAGAAATCATTGGAGGATGAAAATTGCAAAACATGCCCAACCATGATTAATGGTTAGTAGTTAGATGTATCAAAACAGACTAAGATCTTCTGTCTGTTTCAAGCCAAGGTGGCAATCGTGCCGTGCTCGGGTTGGTAGGTCACGGGTTGGCGGGTAAGGAAGCTCAACCCGGACACGACCCATATAATTAATCGTGTCACATAGATGATAGATCAACCCTAACCCGTAATGCTTAACCCGTATACAGCCTATGTAACCCGTTTAATTATACGGATTTACAGCCTCAGGTTATAATTGGGTTCGCGGGTCATGATTGGGTTGGCGAGTCATAATTGGGTTCACAAGTTATAATTGAATAAAAAGTTCAAACACATCCAAATTCAAATACTAATACAAATAAAAAGTTCAACCACAACCAAATTCAAATACTAATACAAATAAAAGGTAAAAAACATTCATGCAAGCACATAACAAGTTAAACTTAAGTACCGATACAAATAACAAGTTAAATTACTCTAGTTGCACAGGGAATTACTTCTAAAATTCAGGCGAAGTTGATTTAGGGCTAGGTCAACTGATTAAGCACGAACGGGAAGGGAACCCTCATCTAGTCATCTGATTATGGCATTTTGCAGAAAATATATTTTATAAAATATATTTTTTTAACCAAAAATGATAATCGGGTTGGCGGGTCAACCCGCAAACCATATGTCAACCCGAATGCGACCAGTATAATAAATGGGTTAAAGGGTCGTCGGTTGGCAGGTCAGAAAATTCAACCCAAAACCGTTTGTTTTCGTGTCAGGTCGGGTCATGTTTCGTGTCGTGTAGAGAATTGCCACCCCTAGTTTCAAGTGGAAACAAAATCATCCATCTGATAACATGTTCATACAAAATGTGATTTGTACTTGCCTACTCAAAATTACCTTCATTCATCTTATTTGTACTCAGACATCTTGAATGTCAACTAGTATAAAAGTCAGAACTGATCTCATCTCCAACATGTTGATAATTACTAGAGAAATTTCTTTTTATTGTAGTACGGATATTATATGAATGCAATTTTAGCGGGGGTGGGGGGCTCATAACAGAACAATCATGTAACATGAAGGCCAACTTCACAAATTCACATGTCTGTAAATAGGACAATGGAGAGACATGCATACACAAACAAACAAGCCCTCCCAAAACCGCTACTCCTCTGAGATAGAGGAGATTTTGGAGATTTCAAATCTTTCATAAATGCTAGGTAAATTGAGACATGATCTTAGCAGAGAGGTTTCATTATCATAGAGTAAAAAAAATGACTCCGGGTTGAGCAGACTGAATAAAAGTGTCTTTTTGTGCCACAACAATTACTAAAAAAGCCATAGACTATGATATTCTTTATAAATCAGACAATTAAATTTCAACTATCAGGTGTGTTGCTAGCAATTTTTCTCATAATAACTTGAATCCCGCTTTCATGGCTCGATATTTTCACATTCAGATCAACATCTCATAAAGAATCACTATGACCACCGGCTCTTCCAATAAAACCAAGTTTACCCATCTCCAACATATGCACAAAAACCTAAACATAAGAGGTAAAGACTACCAACTTGTAACCATCCATTTTATCAGTTATTGAGATTTCAAACATAGTTATGTTGATCTCCAATTTGATGATAACAAAAAGCTACTATCTCGTCAAACAATAGATATAAAGAATTCATTCCTCAACAGCCATCTGGAATGTCCTTTGTAGTCAGTAAGTTTGCCAAATAAACATTGGAAAATAATATATTTAAGGTAAGGAACTCATAACCAAATTGGAGAGTGGATCACAGCGTCACAAGTTGACATCATAGTAGAAAACTTACTTGCATTTGATGTTCCTCGAGGATCAAAATCATCAAAATCATCATCATCGTCATTTGAAGGTGCAGTTGAGCTTTGTGATGGCATTGTGGAATACTTTTCAGAAGCACTCTTTGTTGATGATTTTGATGCACCAGTAGCTGAAGAGTCTTGAATGGTGCTGGAATAAATCTTTAGTATTACAACAAGATAACATATTACAAAGTCAAAAGAATATTTCTACGGGCTTTTCCCAGCATCCTAGATAAACAAATCTAATTCCTAAACAATCTAGATGCTGAAAACAGGTGAAATTATCCAGGGACATCCTCAAACTTTTCTATAAAACATGACTTACAAGAGTAGAAAATCAAAGTACCATGCAAGAACAGAAATGATTGCAACAGGCTAATTAAATATCTTGATTATAAGTTGCTGGATAATCTTAGAACAGATACAACTACGTCGATTTAAATATCTCCACATTGATCTTGGCCATAGATAAGAAAAACCTCTGCATAACTATGTTAACAAATTGCCATGTACCTACATGCTGCTAACATAGTATGCATCTTATAGCAAAGAGAATTTTGATATCCGAATGATGACTATCACCAAACTGAATAAAATAATTTAAATGCTCAACAATAAAGCTGCTTATTCCTAAAGTGCCAAGGTCTAAAATAACTGCAAATGTGGTAATATATAGTTGGAAGTACAAAAGGCAGCATGAATTCGATAATCTGTTTTCATGAACAAGAATTAAAAATCCTTGTCCTGAATACACCTTTCTCTGAAGTACTATCCTCTGCTACTTAAGCTGCAACTATTGTGGCATACATTTCCATGTCAATATTGGTCGTCTCCTCCTCTGTCTCTAGCATTATTATACAGGGTGTTACTCTCTTCTATCTTCCAAGCATGTTTCACATGAATTATCTATCGAGTAGAATTTTATGAGTTTCGTTTGTCATCCACAATTCTGTTGCCTTCTTATAAAATGTATTCCTGTTGCAATTTTATGATTTTTCCAATTTTAAAAAGCATCCTAAGTTCCTAACATGTCTAGCATTGATAAATATTGATAACAGCTCTTTCCACCGAAACCACCTCTGAACATCTGCTGTGTGTAAAAAAAAAAGTTCAAGCAATTTCTTCTTGAGTCGACTTCTCTTAGTTTCTATGCTATATCAGGTAACTCCTTTTCAAATATCTGTTAATCAGGTAACTCTTTTTACTTCAAACAAATAGCTTACCAACATTATATGATGGGCATTGCAAGATTGGAGGAAAGAATATTTTGCCATGATGTTATATTGGTTTAATCTAGTTTTTGATTTTATACCATTTTTATGAGGATTCGCGTTAAAAGGAACTAAGTAATTGTTTATTTTTCTTTTTAGTAGTAGCTAGCATTTTAGTGCCTTTTCGTTCTACAAATGGTTTTAGTGTCTTCTTTTCATGATAAGTAGAGTTTAAATCCCCAAGGTTCGCTTATTGATTATTGATTACTAAAACAACAATGTGTGAACTCACGAATCCTCTCTATCTTTAGACACAACGGTCTTGAAAGTGTTGCACAAGAGATCCTAAGCTTCGGTGATTACGTAGTTATCTTATTGTTATTACCAAAACTTATCCATCAATATCCTTGTCCTTCACCATCACAGGTATAGACAAATGCCACTCAAAGAAATCCCATATAGGATACCTGATTTTGCCATCCAATTTACATGGTACAGCTATACTGCCATCTAGAATAGCATCACATCCCCCTTAGCTCTGTTCTTAACTACTTACATCAACTTTAAAACAAGCCAAGCTAAATATGTTCTTATTACATGTGTTGATGTCAAATCCTAACTTACTCACATCACCAAGGCTTTTGTTAAAATAACGCAGCCTAGATCATGGTACAAGTACAACATCTTGTACATTTAGTCCATCCATCATCATGGAAAATAATAGAAATAGTATAATAGCAACAGCCGCTTGACTTCAAGGGGTAGTGGTCAGGCAGTATAAGACAGCATAAACAACCATGAACCAAGTGAATTAAGATTTAGCTAGAATAAATTATCTTGCACAGTTCTTGAACAAGCATGCCTCAAATATGTTGCATAAAAACCTCAGCGAAATACGTAACTTCTATTGCAAGTATAAAGACCAAACCTTCCATAACGAGACGACCCTTTCTTTGAGATGCTCCCTGGGTTAGTGCTACTACCTTCTCGGCGTGGCTTATATTTACCTGGTTCAAACCTATCTTCACTTGATAGCTCCCTCTCCTTAAAACTATCTTTGAATGTTTCACCATCTCTTGAGCTACCAAACCCACCATAGCGATCACTTTTCTGAAAGTTACTGCTGCTCAGCGAGGCTGCCGAGCCCGACTTAAATGTTATTCCAGTTGATGACAATCCAACGTACCTAATAATCATATAACATTAGTTCCTCACCGAAGTGTAATAAAGATTGCAGTAAACTAAAATGTTGATCACTCATTTTCTAGAGACTGTCACTTACTTATCACGGTTTGCAGCAGCTTTGTTTCTAGCTGCCTGTATCTTATCTTTATCATTCAGCAGAGACACTATGCTCTCAACTTTTTTCCTCACGTTAATTCCACTATCTTTTCCATTTGGCTCAACATACTCGAAACATGAGAGAGACTTTGCAATTACAAGATGAGAGCACGGAGATTCAGATGAAAGTAAAATAAGTCATTCACTAACAACAAAAGAAATAATTAAAGAACCGAGCAAAAGAAAATTTCCAAAAGTAAAAAGACATACAGAGATCTGGAAAGTGTGTTCTATAATGTCATCAACTGCTCGCTCAGAACCATTTGCCACCAAATACTCTATCACAGCTAATGCCTGGAACAAAATATCTCAGAACTGGAAAGACTAAGAGAAAGATCTAAACGCAGAAAACTGTATTAAGAAGATATGACGTTTTGATTTGAACAATGTGACTGATTTGACGCACTGAAAACACAAACAAGAACTTCCATTATTTTACTCTACAAGCATCATAAATGTGAAAACAAAAATGATAGTACCTTGTACACATGACGCCAATTGCGATCAGTTTCAGTTAACCTTGTCCACAGAACGTTCATAACCATCTGACACTCAGAGCTGGAATACATATCAAGTGAGCCAACAATCATCTCCTTGAAGATTGGAGAAATAAGAATTTATTATTTGTGAATGTAATGAATAGCATCAATTACAATTTTTTGGTGGCCTGTGCAATCTCTGCCAATGCAGTACCATGTGGACCCCAAGGTTCATCATCAGTTGCATCTAATACCTGTACCAATATCACTGAGGTTAAGGAAAGAAACAGATTTATCAAAGCTATCTAGTCATCATCTAGAGTAGATCTTGATTAAGATAGTGCAAAGTGGACGGACTGATTCCATCTTGCTTTGGATCCAAGTGTTTAAGCAAAGCAATTGACCAAAACTGTAAAACAAGATCAAACTACCAAACATTTTTCACTGCTTTTACTATATACCAGAAATCATAGTATACAAAGGACCCATCATAAAAATAAGTTAAAAAGGCTACACTGCATTACAATACTTTAACTTTAATGCAGATTACAGTTTAGACACCAATTATTACTGTGGACAAATGAAGTTGGTTACTAGATCCAAGGACAATAAGAATGTCAATACAAGGGGTGGCAGAATGCAAATCACACTATCTTTCTAAGAGCATAAATGAAAGAAAAATCTAATGATCTACAAACCCCACACAAGGAGTGAAATATTCAACTCATACAAAAATTTGATGTATCAGCATATTTCAACTACATATTTAGCTGTTCAATTTACGTATTTAAATATGTCCAACTTTAAAAATCTAAAGCTTGTAAGAATTTAACAGAAAAACTTCGACATATATCAAGTGTCAAAAAACGGACAGGAACGAAGAAGAAGAAGAAAAATATCATAAGATAGATATAAATGTTGTAGGATGCAACTGGAAGCAACCAAGCTGCAATATTAACATCTATAAGGTTTGGACATCAGCATATGACGTCTGATAGCTATAGTTCTGATGAGATATCATCTCTAATAAGACTGCTCTAAGAAATATCATTGCAAGTAATAGTCTTAAAACATTTCTATGTTCAGCTAATTCAATGTTTGATTTAAGAAAGAAATTTTAACTTAAGTACCTATATGGATCCCCCATTTAGAGCCTATGTCAACACCCAACCATGGTGAATATAAAACCCCCTCCTCCTCCCACTCCCCAAAAAAGACTTCCTCCAAAAGCATACGCCAAGAGTCCAAGTTTATTACGTAAGTTAAGAAGTTGAAGTCCATTTTTAACACAATAACAAGTATATTTCTTTTATCTTCTGAATACCCAAATTGTTCCCTGTTTAATCAAAGTTTACAAGTTCTGAAATTCATAGTGATCTAGAACATCATTCAGAATCAATCGCTGGTGGAAACTCTGAAATCATGATTGTTGGAAAGATATGAATCCATTTGTGATTTGCTCTCCTATGGCTTGATAATCAAATGATGGGTTTACTTCAACAAATTGTAAAATATTTATATAATATGTATGACCGACCATAAAGCACAAAAGATAAACCCACAAAGATGATTATATGCAAAGTAATGATAAAAATAGAATCAATTAATCAACATACATTCATCCATAACTTGCATCATCATCATCATAAATTCCTAATACAAACACACTTAAACATCTAAGAGCGTGTTTCGAAGTCAAGCTTAATACTTCCCCTTCGATATACTAAACTTTAGGAACTTGATCTGTGAAATCCTTAAATATCAGAATCCTCCAAACCATGAAAAGGAAGTCCTCCCATACTAACAACACCTTTGCTTCCTAAATACAAAACCAATACGATATCAAATGCAAAACTGATACCATTCATTGCACAAACACCAACATTGTTCTCTTTCTAGTATGTGTGATAAAGCTCAATCCAGTCAATAATCTTTTTCCCAAAATCATATCAATTTTAAAGTAGAAAAGCTACTTTTTGGTGAATCCATGTCTAACCTAAATCTTAGAATCCCAGTAACAGATTTCCTAAATTGCTTATAACATACATATGTACCTTCGTTCCTGAAAGCTAAAATTACAAAATAATCAAATCAATAAACGGCTTGTTGTTATTATTACCTTCTGTTCAATCTCAGGAACCTTTAATACTTTCAAATTCACCTCTCTCTTTCTGCAATTCGGATAAAATCAAATGAGCTTCGATTACATATTTTATAAAAAAAGTATTACATCTAATTCGTTAGAAAGGGGGAAATTGAGCTTACATCTCACGAACTGTTTGATCGATCACCTTCATGAAATCCATCCTTGATCTGTAAACAAGACGGATGAATGAATGAAGAATTGGGATTTTCAAACGAATTGGAATGGATCTGCGATGAATCGTTTGGGTTACAGGAGGGCGAAATAGATACAGATCTATAATTATATGCACGGAAAAGGGATTTTCTAGTTATTTTTTAGAATAAAAGAAAGGGAGATCACCAAAATTTGTAAAAAATAAAATTAATTGTAAAAGGACAAGAAACTAAGGGGGTCTTTGGGACTACTCATTTAAATTTTCTTATAATTTATTAGCTTTTTTGGGAAGCAATAAGTTGTTTTAAAGGGTTTGACTAGGTGCCTATAACTTTTCCAAAAAGCTATAAGGAGCTTTTTTAGGAAGGCAAGATTTTTTCACTTCCTAGAAAAGTTAATAACGTAATAAGTTGATAAGCTCTCCCAAACACCCCCTAAATAGAAAGAAAACTCTACGCATTTACAATAAAAGATTATAGGGTAGCAATTTTGGACACCAACCCAATAGGAGCATAAACGGGTTGGGTTAAGTTTTTTGACCTGTCAAACTGCTAACTCGTTTATTTCGTGGGGCGTGTTCGGGTTGGTATAGGGGTGTTCAGTATTTGAATGCTATTCGTAAAAGTCGAAATTCGAACCGACTCGAACTCCAATAATCTAATATAAATCGAGTTGTTTGGTTTTCAAATCGGTTTTGGACTCGATTCGAAAGTT
>LUCG01071438.1:0-18589 GCA_001633085.1 Carthamus tinctorius | reverse complement strand
ATATATATATATACATATAGAGAGAGAGAGAGAGAGAGAGAGAGAAGCACGTTCACATGAAAACTCATCTTTCTTTGCAAACGTTAGGACAACCGAGAGCGTGACACTTGTCCCATTCATTCTGAATAATTCAAACTGAATGTTCATGCATTATTCAGGATGAATAATATAACATTCTGACTTAATAATGTATGAATGTTGCATTATTCAGTTTAAATGTTGCATTATTCATCATGAGTAAATCATAAACATTATGTCTAAATATTGTTGTATTATTCATACCGAATGTGACACGTGCTGCGCTCTTGGTTGTCCTCACGTTCCATTGAAAAATGAGTTCATAGCCGAACTTTTTCATAATTACCCCAAGGATTGTTGCAACACAAGAAATATTGAATAGTTCGACACAAAAACGTGGATGTGTCAGAGACTCTCACATCTGAAATGAAAGAACTGCTATAAATTTGGAGACACGCTATAAACAAAACTAGCACCTAACATTTGACATAAACAAACTCCTTTATAAGGTAAAAGAACACCATAAGTGTTTGCATACATAGCTCCGATATGTTACATAAATTGAGAAAGGTTCATACGAGAAACATAACTTTTTAAGAAAACGTGAGGACGAATCTCAGTCACTCATCCGGTCAATAAAGGCGGCTTTGACCGGGCCACCCTCTTTTAATAATCTCTACCCTCCCATGAATTGCGGCAATCCTCCGTGATCGCGTCCACTGTAACCGAAGATGTGTGGCTGAGATTCGTTTTCTTAAATTGACATGGTTCTCGTATGAACCCACCTCTACATAAATTTCCCCCAAATAGTTTACAGCCTGCATATATTCAACAAACCAATATGAAGTACATAAATTGAACAATTTTGCAGTCTTTGAAATCATATAAGGCAAAAGAGTTGGGTTGGTAACTTTTGAATAAAGAGGTTGAGCATTTGAATTAGAATCAACATTTTCTTCCGTGGATAGAGAAAGCAGCCCTAAAGAATGAAAGGTCACATGGAATGTATAAATATGAACTTGATAAAAGATGGATGATCCTATAGAAAAAGCATCAATAACTTGTACATTATGTTTTGAAAATTGTAATTACCTTTAATGTCTATAATATCATCAATTTTCGAAACCTACATAATGTACCACACTCAAATTAATAACTCCTCTAATCAAATAACTCTACTAAGAAGCCAAGCCATGTGGTGGTATACAAATGAATTACTAAATGCCAGAAGATATAACACCATCTGTAAGTGAAGAAGTTGGAAGTGATTCAGTGATCAACTTCACCTTTTCATTTGTACATAACCTGAAAATCATAATGGCACCTGGCTCAAAACACCACAACTTGGCATAATCACGAAAACTGTTAAAAACATCATAAATTTATGTTTAAATAAAACAAAAATAAAAGTGGCTCAAACAGACATAAGTTTGTGGCAAAATCATGGACACCTTTAAAAAAAATCAAAATTTATGTCTGAACTAAACAAAAAAACAGGACAAAAGCTTATGACAGAATCAAGGAAACCGTTAAAAGAATAAAAAAATGTATATTTAAGTTAATATGATATGTACATTTTAACTTGTGGTATTGTTTNAATGCGGCTTTGACCGTAGTCCCCCCTTTTAATAATCTCTACCCTCCCATGAATCGCGTCAATCATTCGTGATCACGTCCACCGTAACCAAAGATGTGTGGCTAAGATTCATTCTCGTATTCTCTTAAATTGATGTCGTTTTCGTTTGAACCCATCCCTTGTTTGATATTGTTTATATTTAAGTCAAAACAAATGTGTACGCTTTTAACTTGGAAATGGTATGAATTTGTTTTTTTTTACTTCTCCAAGTAATTACAAACTTACTCAGTTTGTGTAATCTATATCAAGTTTTTTTTTTTTTGATAAGGTTCACCTGGGTTTGCCTAGGCTACATCCTTGGTAATTTTTACCGAGAGCTAAAGCATGCTCCCCTGGGATTAATACCCAGTGGCCCCTGGTTGTTCACCTCCGGATTCGAACTTGGGTGGGTTCTTCCTCAACACCAAGCATTAACCAGTAGGTTGCCCCATTGGGGTTAATCTATATCAAGTTGTATTCTAGCATCTTTTGTATCTGAAACAAATTCAAAGAAGAATGATATGAATGCAAACCAAAAATGTGAATCCATGCCAAGATAGATAGATAACCTTCAAACCATAAAAAATGTCAATATGCACCAGAAATTTGAAGGACACTTGATACCTTAATGATACCCCTCTTGTGCCATATCCTTTTGCCAGGAAAAAAACACAACACAAATTACATGATTTGGTGAATTATGTATTTTGTATAGTGACTACATGATATACTTGATATGGTACCAAAGTTTTCTATCATAATATATTGTGTACCAAGTACCAACCAATTATCATTGATATGCAAATGTCCAAAATGTACCAACTAACTCTGTATTTGGTACCAATTAACCGATAACAACATTTTTTTGGTTGATATTGGTTTTGTAGAAATTTTAAGTTACATATATGAAAAACTTGACATCTTCTTCAAATTTTAAGATTTTAGGTAACACATGTAATATTTAATTGTTTTTAATTGAAGTGAATAAAACATGTAAATCCTCAAATAAAATAGTTAAACTTATAATTTTTAATATTTGATACAAAAATAAATAAATAATTAAACAAGTCGGTATCATATAACTAGGGTGTAATATATATGGATCTCCCATAGGTTTTTTATCACTTGCATAAAAATGGACCCCCTACATTGAATCCCACCTATATACATACATAAACATATCCATACCCAACCCCAATGGGGCAGCCTACTGGTTAAGGCTTGGTGTTGGGAAAAAACTCATTCAAGTTCGAATCCGGGGGTGAGCAACCAGAGGCCACTGAGTATTAATCCCAGGGAAGCATGCTTTAACTCTCGGTAAAAATTATCAAGAATGTAGTTTGGGCAAACCCAGGTAAACCTTATCAAAAAAAAAAAAATATATCCATAACCCTTCTTACGGAGTCCATTTATAATTCCCCTATAATAATTATTATGATACACACAACTTTGAATGGTGTATACCAACCAAATTTATAAACTTGATAGCCGACTTAAAAAAAGAAAGTAAATGAAAGAAAATATAATGGTGAGCAAATGAGCCAACATGAACCCGGTGGTGTTTTGGAGGTCGGTCGGTTGGTCCCGCCCGGCCCAAATACTTTTCCAACTTACGCTGTAACAACTTGTACATTTTCCATCATGGGCTGTACATTATTCGCTGGCCAACCTCAATTATATCACCCACCATTTTCATAAAAATCTTCAAAGACAGAGACACAGATCGAAATTGGCGCCCCTTTTTCTTCAATCTTCAATCTTCTTCTTCTCTTCTCACTGTTGTTGTTTCTCAATCTCTCTCTCTCTCTCTTTAGATTTGAAATCAATCAGGTATATTCTCTCCATGTCTTTGCGTAGAAGAACTTTACTCAAAGTCATCGTCCTTGGCGACAGTGGGTATGTATCTTAGATGTTTGACTTAGGGCTCCATTTTCTTGTGATGATTTTGACTTTGATTTTTTCTACATCATGTGTTTTCAGGGTTGGTAAGACGTCATTGATGAACCAGTATCCTACTGACTCTATCGTCTGTCTGATTTCCTTCTGTTACTTTTTTCAATTGTTTATGCACTTGAGCATCTGAATCTTGCTTATATACTCCAACTTTTCTGTATTTTCTTTTCTTTAAACTTTTGGTGGAATTGGTGCCGAGTTACTTTACTTTTATTAGTTTATTTTCAGTTTCTTCCGAGTATCTTGCTTTATCAAAATGTGGTTTTTAGATGGTAGGGCTTAAAGATGTGGGGACGTTCTTACTCCCATGAAAGTTGGAACGATTTTGATGTTGACAGGTTACAGATAGTTATTTGTTCATTGTAGTTTTACCACATCTTAATGCCGTTGATGATTTTGGTGGACAAGATTGTTATATTTGTCATTATTAGAGGTTAACACTTGAAACAACTTTAGGCATCATGTAATTTGTCAAATCAAGTCAAGTTTTATGAAATGGTTTCTGTTGTCTGTCAGCTTTGAATGTGGATTGCCGAGCATCGACTAGGGGTGCCAAAGATGTCTTGGATGCCAGGCTTGTTGTTAGTACAAAATGGTACCAAAGAACAAGTTAAAAATATTGTATTAGTTAGAAGTTGCACCCTCCAATCCAATCCAAGTTATGTTACTTCTTGATGAAAGGGTCTATCTTTACAGCAACCACACTTGGATTTAAACATAATAACAAATAGTGCAATTAGCCAATTAGAAAAATGACTATATTCAGTTTGCAACAAATCTGAAACCCAGTGGGTTTGGCGAAGGACGTGCATTTCTCCTTTTGTGTGGAATGATGCCTACTTTTAAGTTTTAACAAATAGGAATGATAGTGCAGAACCTGTTGCTAGATCTCGTACAACCCAAGGATACGGTTTGCCCAACTCTTCACCAAGTTTGTCCATGTTCTTGGACTCCATAACCTATTGGGTGGAACCGTCAATACTTGGCAATGTGTTCTATCTATCTTCTTCCTTCTGTTATCCTGTTACCTTTGATGACCAGGCATTGGAAATTGCAGGATAATAATATTGTACACATACATCTATTGGTTATTGTTATCTTTTAACTGCTTCTAAGATATGTACATAAGAAATTCAGTCAGCAATATAAAGCTACTATTGGAGCAGATTTTGTCACCAAAGAACTACAGATAGATGACAGGCTTGTCACTTTACAAGTGAGTTTTGGTTCCTGTGTAACTAATTGGTATTTATCCACTATGTGATTTTTGTTTATCATTATAGGCATGATTTTGTTGACTGATAAAGTGATAATAAAATTTTCATTTGCAAGATATGGGACACTGCTGGACAGGAGAGGTTTCAAAGTCTTGGTGTTGCATTTTATCGTGGAGCAGATTGCTGTGTTCTAGTGTATGATGTGAATGTGATGCGATCTTTCGATACGCTTGACACCTGGCACGAGGAATTTCTTAAGCAGGTATTTTCTTTTAATATAAGGATCGGCTTTTTTTTTCATGAACATTCTTAGGTGATTACTGTTTACCTGGAACTATGAGTTTGTATATTGCATTCAACGTGATCATGCTATTCTTCATTGCCTTTTGTGGGATATGCTGTTTTGATGCTGAGTCATCAAGTGTACTACAATGTGAACCTGTTATACTTGATGTTAGAATTGGTCTATGACAACACATTACTTGAAACTACTAGACAGCATCAACATGATAAGTTTGAAAGGCAACCCATTTAATTGGGATTTGACAACATATGATATTTTAGAATTTGGTGGTGTTACTCTTTGGAGAAATTTGTGCTCATAGAAAAGATATGTACATTGAGATTTGACTAATTGGTAGTGATTATTGGGAGTGTTTAGATGTTTCAGTCTGTCTTGTTTACTTGTAGGGGATATATATTATATTATATTTGAATATGTACCTTCTTTGCTGTTCATTTCATCGAAGCTAATCTAACTTCATACTTTACTGTTTCTGTTCTTGAGAACTCTTCCCCTTGTGTTGCAAAGCAACAGTTTTTGACTGTCGGATTGCAGAAGACTAGACTAAGGAAAAGCGTCATGTTCATACTAGAGGATTGGTCCCATAGGTCAGTAAGGAGGTCAATATTTTGTGTTCATTTAATTAAAATGGGAAATGACAAGTAAAAGTCAAACCTACCACCAGCTTCATTCTATCTTATAAGATGAGAGGCTGGCAAAGAAATTTAATGAGCTTTACCTTCCAACCCATTATTCTATGGAACAAGAAACATGGATATTCCTCATTCATTTGCTAATGTGGTATTGTTGACGTGGAAAACAATGACAAAGAAATTCATTGAATTTCCACTTTGCAACCCATTACACCCTCAATGGCTTTCCAGCTCAGTGCGTGCTTACCTCCTAAAAGCACTGAACGATGCTTTATCTAGTAGTTTTCTTCGTGAAGAGAGAGAGAGACAGGGATCCTGCTAATAGATGTCAAAGGCTAGTGAAGCTACTTTTTTGGGGTTAGAGATGTAAAATATGTAGCAAATGCACTTGATCAACTCTGATGGAAGCTAAGAGAGGCTTGTACTGTAAACATTCAATCGATACTAATTCTTTATAGTGTTTCAGGCAAATCCACCAGACCCCAGTACTTTTCCTTTCATATTGCTTGGCAACAAGATTGATATAGATGGTGGCAATAGTCGAGTGGTAAGGTTTCACTATATTAATTATATTTTCAAGTTTTGATATTTCTTGCAATTTACTGAAAGTATCTGCATTTAGGTTTCTGAGAAGAAGGCAAGGGAATGGTGTGCTGCAAAAGGGAATATACCTTACTTTGAGACATCTGCAAAGGAAGACCATAATGTGGATGCTTCATTCCTGTCTATCGCCAGAACTGCGATGGCAAACGAGCATGAGCAGGATATGTAAGTGCACATAAAACACAATACATGTTTACAATACTGCTCATTTCTATTGTCTTTTTGTCAGATTTGCATTACACTTAAGGGTATCATATTGATCAAGACAAGTCTGGTTGATTCTTCAGTTGTGTAGGTTGGCAACATTGCGGTTTATGGTTTATGAAGTGCTTGTTCTTTTTTACTGGAAGTGTTAGAACTTAGAACTAGACTGTGAGTTACAGTATAGTGAAACTATGAAAAAGTGTGTGGAGTGGCTAAAATTTCTCTCTCCTTCTTACCCACTTGATTTGTGGTTGGGTAAGGGACGACCACTCAGTCCAGAAGCTTGTCTTTTAATATCAGCCTTATAAAAGAGCCATTCTGAATTCTTGAAACCGTAGCATACATCAATTGGACAAAGATTTATTAGAAAGGGGTGGGCCAGTGGGTGGGGGTCTTTTGGTATTGAACTTGGAATGATGTCGGGTTGTGGCATTCCTGTTTGATTAATAACTTAGTCTTAAGTACAAGTTTTACCTTGTTAAAAAATTGGTGGAACGTTTTTAACCTGTTCTCCTTATCTGGTTGACACGGAGTTATGTGTGTTAGAGTCAAAGTTTCTAATGATTTTGATCAGCCAAGTTTATAATTACACTTAGCCATCTGTCAAACTTGTTTCACCATACACTGTTATATATGTAACAATATGATTGTCTTCAACTTCAAAATAATGTTTATGGGTGTGTCATGTCCTAGAAAGCCATCAAAATCCGTTTTGTTGTTCCGTCCCACACAAATTGCAATGTTTTCTTTTGGGGAAATGCTCAGGTTAAATATTACTCCTTTAATCTCAAAATAAATGTCCATATCTATATTTTAGTTTACCTAGAAGTAGGTTTTCAAAAGTGTTCACTTATTTTAATTACTCTCTCTATTATTAAGGGTAAAATTGTCACAGAGGTAATCAAAATGTGTAATAAGTACAACTTCCTAAAACCGTGTTTTTTTCATTGTGGACACTCATTTTGGTTGATAATATGTACACCCAGTTGTTCATTTTGGTCGATAAGGTTTATTTGTATATAGGTCTTTTTTGGATGTGATTGCTATAGAAGAGGGAGTATTGTTCATTTTATGACGGAAGTTTGACCATGAATGTTTGATATACATATTGCTGTTTTAAATAATATTTTTATGAACACAGATCCCTTAGATTTTAGGCAAAAACTTTAGGGGCAGTTTCGAACATCCTAACTGTTTTGCCATATGGTTGAACTTTGTGACAATAACCACATGAAAGAATGGCTTCAATTATGATGCATCTTAAACCATCCAATAGTGCATTTAGTTGCTTGGATTAAACTATCCTCAAAGCTTTCTCCCAAACTCTAGAAGATCCAGCAAAATAGAAATGAGAGACGAGAGATGGAAATTAGGGGTGGTAAGAAGAAAAAGTTGGAGGAAATATATGAACACGAGCATGATGACATCTATCTAGCTAAACGGGGATGTCTTGTTTCCTGGTTGATAGAGATGATGGATTGAGCAGTAGGGAAAAACATGTGGCTCATGTGCTTTTAGTACGACCCGCAATTCTTATCTTGGTGGCCGGGGCATTGCATATAACGATTTTTTTTTCCTTCTGAAAGGATAACAAATTTATTTTAACTTCATCCTCTACAGTTTGGGATAAGTTTATGTATAAATGCGAGTTAGGATTATTGCATTTCCTCCAGACAATTGCTTTCTATTATCGTTTTGTTGTCAAATATAACTACATTATGTAGATATGGGTTTAGAAGAGTGATGATACAAAACCATTTTACAGCTCACCGTGGTGCTACATGTATTTGGCATCAAGTTATGGACGTAAAATTGAAAAAATTACTAGCATTTGCTTTCATAGGTGAAGATATAAAAATAGACTTGTAGGAGTTCCCATATGTTTTACTATTCCACTATCAATGTCATTTTAATCCCAACGCTGTTACAGTAGAAATTAGAAGTTAGATGTAGATCCTCTATCGCTTTGGAACTTGGAATCTAATTAACAAAATGTAGTACCAGTTTGGGAAAATGCATGACAGCCTCCAAAGTTTACCATAAACCTGATCATTTTTTACTTTCATTGAATAATGATGTGTTAGATTCACTTTCTTTTTGTGCTGACAGCCCTCTTCAAAAAACCAGAACTGATGAATAAGATGGCAACTTTGATAATTGTTAGATATTTACTCAATATAACTACTTTACCTATTATGATTACAATTTTTAGTTTAGCTATAATTTTAATTTACTAATCTACTGTTTTTGATGTCACTCTATAATGTAGATTTGTCTCCGGATTGAGGTTTCAACTCAAATATCTTCTAGGGGGTGTTTTGGTTCGCTAGAATGGAATGAAATTGGAATGGTGAAATCCTTTGACCAAATCCCATTCCATCATTTTGTTTACTCGAGGGGTGGAATGGAGTGTATTAAATAGATTTTGAAATGCATAAATCAAGGGATCCTCGATTCCTTCCTTCCATGTACCCAAGGATGTGGATGTCAATTCCATTGAGAATAGAAAGATATTTTACCCTACTACCACCACCAACTCACTCAACACCACCACCCTCACTGCCGACCACCACCATCACCAGTTCACCACCACCACCACCACCATCATGCCAAAGAAACCATAAACTGGTATTTTAATCTTATCATTTTTTGTTGCCGATTCCCAAGCTACATTCTATGAACCAAACAAACAGTTTAATTCATTTGACGGATTCCATCATGTTTCCTGCCAACCAAACGTGTGGTTGAATTCTTTCATATTCCAATTCCCCTGACAGATTTCATCTTATCCAACAAAAACAGTTTGCGAACCAAACGCCCCCCGTTAGGGTTTTGATGATTGTGGTGGGTTACCATTGTCGCATGATGAGAATCGTAGGCATTTATTTAGATCAGGAAATTATAACATCTTGTTGTAGATCTTCAACTCGTGATAGTGGGCTAACAACAGTTTCTGTGTGGGATACACATATACTGCCTATATCTTGTTTTGTTTGGTATGGATGCAAAATCAGGATGTGAATTGTGATGATAAATAACTTATAAAATTTTGGGTTTGTGGAACAGATATTTTCAGGGCGTCCCTGAGGCGGTACAAGAAACAGAGCAGCGAGGTGGGTGTGCATGTTAATGTTAATCATACGAAAGGCTTCATCTCTATCATACTCGTTTGTTGGTGTTGTCACCCTTGGCATTTTTATACGTGAAGGTGGCGCTCACGATTCTTGTGTTTTCTCTTTCTATTGGTGTTAAGAGATAGCAGCTTCCCCTTTTTCAAAAGTGTATGCTTTTTGTGTATCAAAATTAATCCGATTTTCTTGTGAAAGGCTTTATTGAATTTTTTGGATGTTTTCTACAATTGTTAAACTACTGTTGCTTTGCTCTTATGAATGTATGGAAGATTATATGCATTTTGGGTTGGTTTGAAAATTATTGAGCTCAATGACTTATTTAGCCATTACACTATGTTAAGCTCTATTTATGTGTTGTCTATATAAATCTTTTTTTTTCCCTTTAGACAACTTAATCCATACAAGGTTTAATTATAAAAAAAAATGGAACAACCCTTTAACCTTAACTTGAAATATATCATGTTGATTATTAATTCTTTTTTTAATTGAATGATTAAAGTATATGTTAAAATTTTAATTATGATAGATTGATAGTTACAAGGCTTTATGTGTAAGTGTATTTCTATATAATTTTATTTATGTTTAATAAAACTTGTAGAGTAAATTACGCATTTGGTCCCTTAGGTATGTCAATTGTTACGGATTTGGTCTGTTAACTTCATTTATTACATAATAACCTTTTACGTATGCATCTTATTATGGATTTGGTCCCCTTTCCTAACAGAAGTCTACAAAACCGTTAAGTACTAAAGACAAAATGACCATTATACTATTTCTTCTATTTTTACATTATTTTAATTAATTTAAGAGTAAACATTGTATTTGGTCCCTAAAGTATGAAGAACATGAAGAACAATCTTCATCTTCTTAATGAAAACCCTAAAATTTAAATCAACCCTAAGATCTAAATCATACAAACCTAAACTGAACTTTAAGATAAGAAATCTAATTCAAAACCAAGAGCATTTAACCACAAGGTAATACAAAATTAATAAAAAAAACTCAACATAAATCAAACTCAACAAAGATAATAAGGTCTGAAGATCGATGGAATACGAACGTTTGATAATCGATGGAACACCAAGAAGGTAGTGTGTGTGTGTGTAAAGACAAAAATGAAAAGAGACAAACCAAACTGATCAAAAGTATAACTAGTTTATAAAAAGAATGGAAACCATAAAGACAAAAATGTAATTTACTACATTTTATACATTATGCGGAATAATTTAAACTATAAAAAGGGATCAATGTACAACTTGAAAATGATGTAAAGAAAGAGATGAGAAGAGTAGCAGAGATGGTGTGGTTAAAGAGATAAAAAAGAGTGGTACTTTTACTGCATCTATTATTATCAACTTTTTACTTGATGTGATATTCCTTATGTTTGAAATTTCTACCAAATACCAACTTCACCCCTACCACCTGATAAGCTCTGCAACTTTGGAGGTAGTGATATTTAAATAAAGATTGAAGATGAATTGTTAGAGGGTTATGATTTATCATCTTTTTTAAAAAGCAATAGATTATTTATTGAAGTATTTGGATTGGTTTATATCTTCTTATTGGAAAAGCTGAGTTTTTTCAAAAGACAAAACATTTTAACTTCCAAAAAAATAGATAAGCTAATAAACACATTTCATCTTAAACACTCCCAAACACCCTATTAGTAGATCAAATATAAAATGGCTATTTGGATTAATATTCTTTAAAAATATGTTTTCTTTATAAATTATATTATTATAATCATTTTATAAATATTTTTGAACAAACTTAATGTTGAATATTATTGGATTTAATCATGTTCTTAAATAGTATAAATAGTAATGGATTGATTTTATAACTAACACTTTAAACCGTATAGTTATGAATTTAATTTGTTTTATACCCCTTACTGTTTCATTTTTCATCTATACTTCTTTATTGGTCATCCCCTCCCCCAACTACTGGAACATCTCTTTTAACCCACATCATATGTCTAGAAAAAACACATATCAGTAAGGATTCATTCTTCTACGACTATAACCTTCAATGATAGATTTGCATCTCGCTCTATCCAATATATAGAGTATAGGGAAATGGTCCAATATGCTTTTTTGGCTCTCCATCTTTCAATGTATCTAAATTTTGCAACACATATAGCTATGAGGTATCCAACGCATATAGGGAAATGATACTTTTCATAAAAGTTTGGATAAAGATAAACTTTGGATAAATATAAAATTGTGCACGAGTACGTATCTATTTACGTAAACATAAACTTTGGATTTTACCCTTTTAACAGCAATGAAAACTACAAAGTGTTAATGCATAAAATTAGCATCATGTGATGAACAATGAAATTGTACATGAAACAAGATTTACTTTCTTTCGAATTCCTAACTTTAGATTCGAAATGCTTTAGGTCACATCATACACGAGAACGTAGCTAATTTCATAGAAGTTTTCAATTACTTTCCTTTAACATTGAAAATCAGAACTAAGCTACAATAACCCGGGTTTTTTTAATAACCATGGATGAAGCGTCTAACTGAAACTTTGTAACAGTACATTACATCAAGGATTGGACGTAATACATTGTTTAATTGTCAGTATCACTCTTATTAATTATCTTATAGTTCCATATCATATTCCATCTTGTGTTTAACTTATGGTATTATGGTTGACTAGACTAAAGGGTGTGAGAAACGTAAAAAATGGACTTAGATTTTTGCTCACTTTTAATCTCAAAACAGTTCATAAATTGCGTTTTAAAAGGAAATTCATTCGATGCATCTTATTACTGTTAATCTTTAATTAGGACTGATCCAAAAATAGAAACTCTTTCTTACCTTTCTATAATAACCCTCATTCTCACAAGAATCCACCCAACATCCAACACTCGTTGCCTTTTGATCAAATATATAAATAATAAGAGATCTTGTTAAGGAGTTGTTGCAAACTAAACGACTTAGAGATTAACAACAATACAATACACATTGTGATCTCATACGCTAAAAATAGAGATGTTGAATTAATTAGTTTGACCGGGACCTCCGGTGCTAATCGGATTCCTTGGCGGAGGGCGTCTTCTTGCAGTTCCCTGTATGCATGCCATATTTATGAGTTTTCGTTGATATCAACTTAAGTGTCAAACAGAATACAGATATATAAGGGGTGAGGTTCAAATGAGAAGTAGAGAACTGATCCTAGCCTTTCATCTGGTCAACATTTGTGGTTTTGACTGTGATGTACCGAATAACTCTTTGCATAGGTATGTAGAAGACAGAAAGGATAGTTTTGTAACTCTTACAAATAGATGACAAACAAGTTCATGATATATGAATTATATAGGTTGATACATGAATCAGTTAAAATACTGTTAAAATAGTACTTGAATTTAAAATAAAACTGCATAGTTTACTAAAAATAAATTTTAACTAAAATAGTACATGTCTAAATTAAAAAATCTGTAATCCGTTAATAATTATAACAAAATACATTGAGAAAGGTTCATGCGAGAAACATAAATTTTTGAAAAAATGCGAGGACGATTCTCAACCACTCATCCGGTCAATCAAAGACGGCTTTGACTGGGTAGCCCTCCTTTAAATCCACCCTCCATGAATCGCGTCAATCCTCCGTGATCGCGTCCACCGTAACCGAAAATGTGTGGCTGAGAATCGTCCTCGCGTTTTCTTAAATTGATATCGTTCTCGTATGAACCCACCTCTATACACATTACCCATACAAAAAAATTGATACATTTTTACCATAAACATTTTACTTTAACACTAAGAAAATATTTTTTTTAACAACAAACAAGCATACACACGTCAACAGTGTTGTGGCGGATTGGTTATCGCTCTGGGGGGTTCATAGCGCCCTAACCGAGTTCGAGCCTTCCCGTGCGCATGCCTAGGGACATTTAAGTGGGGTCATGTTTAACCCCCAAAATTGCTGGGGATTAGTCGGGTTTTGGCCCGGACACCCTTCCAAAAAAAAAAACAAGCACACACACGTTTGCAGGGCATTCGGGATCCAAGGGCACCCGACTAATCCCCGTCGACCACAACCCAACCCAGTTAAGGGTACCACTATATATGTGGCAGACCCATCTAGATATCGCCACATGTTCACCACGGGGTTCAAACTCCGTTAATCAAGGATACCGTCCACTGATTACCACTGAGATAGACATGCTTTGATAAAACTAATAAAACATTATTACTACAAAAAAATTGCTTTTAAGGCAGTAGTAAAAACAAAAGTAAAGAAAACATAATGACGATAAATACAAAAACAACTGTTACTAATTAAAGAAAAAGGGTTACTTACAGATGTGGAAACAGGTTCATCGGTAGGATCCATGGCCGGTGGATCGCTTGAAGGAGGAAGTGGAGGATCCTCCACCTCTCCGCCGTCGCCGTTGCCGTTGCCGCCACCGCTGCCATTTCCTGCTTTTCCTTCTTCTTCATCTTGATCATTCTCTAACCCCAAACACCTGAAAAGGCTTTTTAGAAGATGGTGTAAATACCTACAAGGGTTACCAATATCGTACACAACTTCCTCCTCCATTTTTTTGTTTTTGTATAAATGCTAATTAAGATTCAGTGAGTTGATTTTGAGGGTTGAAAGAAGAAAATTAAAAAGGGAATTGAAGGTAAGAATAAGATGCATTAAATTAAGTTCCACAGGAGGCCAGTATTCAATGCATGGGGGTTGGTGGAATTTGCTTCTTGGGAATTAACTTTACACAATACAAGACAAACATATAACTCTATTTTTATACCATATCTTCAACAACTATCTTAATTATGAGAAGAGTTTTTGGTGATTTTTATGAGAACTTTATGCTAAAAAAAAAAGAGAGAGAAAATATGATTTTTTTTTAAAAAAAAAGAAGAAAATAGTATTTTAACTTCTTTTAACATCAATAAAAGATATTGAGAAATAAATGTTTCAATAAGAAAAATAGTGTTTTATTGAAAATGTATTAAATACTATACTTAATAATAAAATTGTTAAAATAGATTAACGATTTAAGTTGAATATATTTTTTTAGAAATTCTAATCTTTAATACTCTATTTAGAAATATAATATTATAACTTTTAAAGATGCTTCTATAACGAAGGAAAAAAAGGGAATCATAAATGTTTTAAGAATTCAAACAATCCATATTTGTATACTATTCTTTATAAATATATAACCTTAAATAATAAATATATTTGTTATGAATGTGATGATTAGATATTAAAATCAAGAAAATCACTCATAATTAAAAATACATGTTATTATATAAACTATACAATCATCAGGCGTACCGATTCAGACACCGGCCCCGACCCACGCTCCGATCCACGACCCAAATCCATCTTTTCTCTCTCCCTTTTTGACCATGGGCGGACCTACCTTGGTGCCAACGGTGGCACGTGCCACCGTCTCATTCCTCCGTCGTAGTGTAAAAAAATATAGGATATGAAAAATGTCACCATATTAATTTATTGTGTGCCATCATAAATATTTTAAAACTGCAATAAAGACACAAATTTTCTTTGGTAGAGTTGGTTAGCTCCTTGTCTTTTAAAGGGATAGGGTTCAAATCTTGTTAGAGTCATTTTCCTAGTTTTTAGCTTTTAATATCATATTTATTGTATTTCTAAAAAAGTTGTAGTTAAGAAGACCATTGATTTGAAAAGCAAGGGTCCAACCACTAAACCAATATTTACTTTTTAAAAAAATTCTATATACATATTTCTAATAGTCAAATGGTGCTACCGTTTGAAAAATTTTCTTGGTCCGCCCCCGTTTTTGACCCCATCCGACCCGCTGCCGGGCCCATGCTCCAACCAAATTCAACTCTATACCCATTTTCAAATTTACATATTAGCCTCCTGAACTTATAATATTTATTCACTTTATACCTTTTACTTTTCAATATTTCATTTTATGTTTTAGTCATATATTATTGACTAAAATATGTTAAAAAATACGTTTTAATTTTAACAAATTACGTCATTATATTAGTATCGTCGATACGATCGAAATGAGTCTAATATTGAATATTTTTTGATGAAATTATTTTATTATATACTATATATAGTACGACTATATGAAACCATGACATTTGTAGAAACTACATTTTAACCCCTAAACTTATAATATTTATTCATTTTATACTTTTAGTTTTCTATATTTTATTTTATGTTTTAGTCATATATCGTATATCGGTTGTAACATGTTAAAAATACGTTTATATTTTAACAAATTACGTCATTACAATCGTACTGTCGGTACGTTCGAAATGAGTCTAATATTGAATATTTTTTATGTAATTATTTTATTATATACTATATACAGTACGATTATATGAAGCCAAAACACTGTTCATGAATAGCAGCTAACGACATTTAGAGAAATTACATTTTAGCCCCTTAAACTTATAATATTTATTCACTTTATACCTTTTAGTTTTAAAAAATATGTTTTAGTTTAACAAATTACGCCATTATAATCGTATCGTCGATACGATCGAAATGAGCCTAATATGAATATTTTTTTATGTAATTATTTTATTATATACTATATATAGTACAATTATATGAAAAAAAAAGTTCTAATTTTAACAAATTACGTCATTATAATCGTACCGTCGATGCATTTAAAATGAGCCTAATATTGAATATTTTTTGATATAATTATTTTATGATATACTATATATAGTATTATAGTACAATTATATGAAGTCAAAACACTGTTCATAAACAGCAACAACGACATTTGGAGAAATTACATTTTAGCCCTTAAACTTATAATATTTATTCACTTTATACCTTTTAGTTTTAAAAAATACGTTTTAATTTATCAAATTACGCCATTATAATCGTATCGTCGATACGATCGATTTGTAGAACTACATTTTAACCCCTAAACTTATAAAACGCCATTATAATCGTACAGTTAGTACGTTCGAAATAAGCCTAATATTGAATATTTTTTGATGTAATTATTTTATTATATACCATATATAGTATGATTATATGAAGCCAAAACATTGTTCTGAACAATAGCTACCGACATTTGTAGAAATTACATTTTAGCCCCAAAACACTGTTCATGAACATATTTATCACTTTATACCTTTTAGTTTTCTATATTTCATTTACGTTTTAGTCATATATCGTATATTGGCTGATATATGTTAAAGTGTCGGTAGCTACTGTTCATGAACAGTCTTTTGACTTCCTGGTAATTGTTAGTATTATTAGAGCATCTCCAACAGATTTGCTAAATTTTTTCTATAATAGAGAATAAGTAGTGAAATTTTTTAAAAAGATTTCTTTTCATCTCTAACAACATTGTTATTTTAGAGATAATATCATTACATTATATTATTAAAAATTCTATAATTTATCTTCCCAATACACTTTAAAAAATGAAGTAATTATATAATGATAAAGATTTAATTTCATTGGTTAGATTGAATAAAATATTAATTTCTCTTTCCTACCATCAAGTTTTAGGGAAATCTCTAAACTTAGAAAAATTTCAAGTTTTTTTTTATTATAGCAAACAAAATAGCAATGTTGTTGGAGAGGTTTAGAGAAAAAAAAAACCAATTTTTGATTTCTTGATTTTTTAAATCTTTTCATTTATTTTTTTAAACCTTTTATATGACAACATTTGTACAAACTTTATGTTTCATATAAATCCATGTTACTACTTATGATAAAATCTATCACAGTTTATAACCCGACACGAAGCCCGGGCTTATCAGCTTGTAACAAAACCAAAGTTCACCATAGCAATAAAATAGAAATATTGCCGAAACGGGTCCAAAAAATAACAATACAAGAATTTAATTACATTTCAAGGTTTGAAGCGGTAAACACATCCATAACTGAGATCTATAATGAATCTAAAGGTCAACTATTAAAATTCTTCCAGTCCATGCCGCTTCAAACGAGATCACACATTCTCCTTCCCTTTGGATGAACTTCCAACATACTCTTACCTGAAAATGATTTTAAGTTTGAAAAACGACGGTTAGTTCATAAGGTCTAGTAAATTCTTTCATAATAGACATAAATAACAGTTTAAGAACAAATTGGTAAACCACCATGGACGCCCAACACAAAATTATTTAAAATACCGCCATAAAGGCCCAAACACATAACCATTTAAAATAGTAAACCACTATAAAAGGCCACAACATAACTACTTAAAATAGTAAACTGCCTTAGAGGCCTAAACACAACTACAAGCTTTTTAACCGGTGTTCATAGCCAACCATCACTCCACCGTGATGTGCCATATCCCCATGGCCCCCAATAGACGTCAATCCAATGTGCGCACGAAACGGAATTCAAGGCACTCAGACAAATATAACTCCCAAAGGATTTCCACTATCTCAAGGTATCCTAATTCTGTAACGGCCCATAAATCAAAATAAACACAAGACATATCTAATATATAGATTTCATGCTTTAAATAGAACTCCGACACAAAACTCAAGCTCAACCGGCTCGAAAGTACTTCCAATTTCAAGTCCGAGAAAGGTATCCCGAATAGACGAGTATATCTCTAAGCTTATTGCGGATAAAACAAACTACACAGCTGAGAATTATTGGAAAGACAACTAAAACTAGCCAGGCAACTCCTCTAGCTACTCACAAGCTCTANCCTGAAAAGGTTTTTAAGTTTGAAAAGAGAGTGGGTTAGACCGAATGGTCTAGTGAATTCCCTTGAAAACATTTGAAAACCTTATCACATCGTAAACATCATTCTCAAGTAAAACTATCATTTTCGGAGGACATCGCAAAGAGAGTTCAAAACATTTAACTTGAAATCAATTCAATGAAACAACCAGGTATGAGCTCATGACCTCAACTATAACAGTTATGGAGTGGATCGTACGTGGTAGGAATTCACATCG
>LUCG01071376.1:0-16134 GCA_001633085.1 Carthamus tinctorius | reverse complement strand
ACTCTTGTGTGTTTGTAATAGGACCGTATAGTATTTAACTCCAAAATCGGGGGGGCCATGGCCTCCAAAGGCCCCTATGGCCCTCCGCCCCTGCAAAGATGAACCTTTTCAAAGGAAAAAAAAACCTAATAAACATAACATAGAAATCTTATTCACAAAGAAACCAAAACATAACAACAAAAATCCATAAGTCACTCTTTAACTAAGTAATAAAAGAAGACATATATTTTCTAAAATGCTGCAATAATTGTAAACGATGATATCTATTAAAATTTCTGTTCTCAAACCCACCAAATTTGGAAATATTATAAACAAGAAATTATTAAAAAAAGATGGAAGGAAAAAAAAAAGAGATAAAAAAGAAAGGATGAGGTACTATGATTGATAGATTCTGAAGCCTATGATTGATGAGAGAGATTCTAAGTTGAGTAGGAACCCGACGAGTTTCCTACTCGATTTCGAATGTAGAAAAGCAACAAAAAGTAAATTTATATTACAATAATGTGTGTGTATATATATATATATATATGTGTGTGTGTGTGTGTGTAGGTGCGATTCAAAGAATAAAGTGAACTTTGGTTGGAAAAATGAAAGTTCATACATGAAGAAAAAAATCAGTAAAAATGTTTTCGAAGATTCAAATGCAAGCTGATTTTACAGATTTCTTTTTTCAATTATATTAATTTTCATATTTAAACATTTCCGTAATGTTTGTTTCGTGCCTTTCCACGTATGTATAGAGGAAGTATCAAATACAACAAACAAAGTTAAGTATAGTAGGGTTGGGTTCAAACGAGAAAAGTATTTATACAAAAGAACACGCGAACCAATAAAATCATATATGATTTTTGTGAAAAAAGTCACTCGGACGACTTTGGCTGCGAGCTAAGTCCCGAGCAAAGTTGTGTGAATCATATATATATATGATTTTCTTAGTTTGTGTGTTCTTTTAAATATTTACTGTTTTAGTTTGATTTTGCCTTTATATATATAGACACACACATGTATTTAGGGGTCTTATTTAAAGAATTCACTAGAAATGGTATCTTTGGAGTTTTCTCGTCTGTATCAACCGTGTTGGATTTCTATGAAAATTCACACACACAAATATATACATACATATATATAGTGGTCTTATTTAAAGAACTCACAAAAATATTAATGAAAAGATTTGCATAAGAAATAACTTGAAAAAAAAACCATTCTCGTGTAGGAAATTATCGAAGCACGCATTAGCCAACTTAAATGCACGTGCATCGTGCAGTTTGCTGAAACCCACCTAAATCATGTTATATCATCACTAAGTTTCCTACCATACATGCTACCCACCCCAAACTTTGTTTTGATTGATCATGAGCCTACAACAGAGTATCATAGCAAAAGTTACATACGTTTACGCACGACACTCATTTTCAATCAATACACCAAAGGGGGCACGTTGGAATTTTCTCGTCCAGACCTACCAGAATTAACTTGAAAAGTGGTTTCGTGCTTAAACTTCTAGAATTTTTGCTACGGAATCCGTTTTAGGCCCATGACCGGTCAAAATGAATCTTGGGACGAAGGGGCACGTCCTGGATGGTATAATTGTGACAATACAACATTATTCAACGAGATTCAATTAACTGCACGACGTACGTTCATTCGTTTTGGCCAAAGGGTGGCTCTGGTAGTTTACAACACGAGAGCAATTTTTCTTCAAGTTCTTTCTGGTGCAAACTTTCTCATCAACATTGTAGATGGCCCATGTATGCTTCCGTGGAAATCCTGCACAGTCCGTCTGGATGAGAAAAACCAATAGATACCCTATTTGGTGTTTCAGCAAAAAATGAGGGTCGCATTTAAACGTCTGTAACTTTTGATGTAACACTCAGAAAATTCGGTAAGCAAAAGTTTGTGCCTAGTTGCAGGTTTATGCCCACACTATTATTTGGTGTAATGTATGTAATTTAGAAAGCCTAGAGTGTCATTGTAAAGAGGCTTCAAAGGGTGAATCGCACGAAAAATTCGCAGTACGAAGTACGAACCAGGCTACGGTGCCAGTGGCACTCTAGCATGTCAAGGTCGCCAAGGGGAGAAAACAACTCTCGGTACATTCCAGAAGACCCTACTCGGCGATTTTGACATGGCAGGGTCACCGTAATGTAGCCAGCGAGTGTAGAGGGTTAAATTTCGATTTCTCAATGGTTTCTTCATTTGGGCATAACTTCTTCATTTCAACTCTGTTTTAGGTGATTTTTTTTTTGCTATGTTCTCGGTTTTCTGATATCTTCAAGACTAGAACAAGATATTTGAATTTTTTGGTAGATCGAGAACTCTTGATATGGGTAATTTCTTCATCTCTCTCAAGTTTTAAGATAGGGTTTGGTATGTTCTTCATCCCCACTCATTTTCTCATATCTTTGTCTTAAGTTTTATGTTCCTTGGAGTGAAAATGATGTTTTAGGAAGTGTTGAAGCTAGGATTTGAAGTAGTGCTTGTAGATCTGAAGTTTTCTCCAAAGAAAGCTCAAATTTGGGTAAACTCTGAATTTAACCTAAATCTGGCAAGGTGAGTTCAAATTGCTTTGTGAAAACTATGTACATGCCAAAAAGGTCCATTTTAAAGTATTAACATGTTATATTTGTTATTTATCAAATGCATGAGTATTCGGTGGGTTTTGCATATTGGCTATATTTGGTTTTATAAATCATGTAAAATGTTTATACTTAAGTAATTAGACGTCTTGATAAATAATACATAAGTGTAGGTTGTTTTTATGTCTTATCTCATAAATGAAGATCGTCTGATGTTATTTGCATCTTTAGGCGTATTTGATTATATAAACATATTGGAAAATATACGTTATTGCATTATGAGACATTTTTGAAATATGCAAGTATGATTTGGTTTGGAAAAATTATCTATTTAATCACAGTTGAGATTTTGAGTTGAACATATCATTAGAGCATGTGTTTGCATAAGTGTGGTTTAAATGCATTTCGTTGTTGGTTTTAGCTTTATTGAGTAGTCAAGTCGAATCGTTGAACTTTTGGCTTATTTTTACCATGTTGAGTCTTCGGGACATTTGTCCAGTTTAATAGCCCGATGTAGGCCTTTGGGTATGAAATGCTTTTGTTGCATCTTATTTGAGAACTACATGTTTTGTGTGTTGGTCGCTCATTTTGGGGTCGTGTAATTTAGATTGTAATGAATTGGATCCATAGGCATAAGAGTCTGTTTTTGTTGGTTGGAAATGAGATGCTTATTCCCATATTGTAGCTAGAAATAGGCATCGGGTCATTGGAGACAAACTGGTACGGTCTTATGGGAGTCGAATATCATCTATTGGCCACATGTTGTAATTTCTAGTGAATTGGTGTATTTGGGATCATTGGGGGCCCTGGAGTGTGAATCGCGAATAATTAATCCCATTTGGACCATTGATCCTCAGGAGCTCTATAACGTGGGATGGTGGCCTACTTTTGTATTCCGCCACTAACCATGGAATTCGGGTTTCCCCTGTCACCAAAAGGTGGTGTTTTGTGTATTCAGTTTTATCCATGTTTTCGGTGACATTTTTTGGTATGGAATATTCTCCATAAGTTAAGATTTTGGGAGTTGGAGTTTAACACATGTTTTAAGTATTTAGGTATTATTCTTTATACACATTTTGAGTGAGTGTTCGGTTTCGTTCTTTTGATAAAAGAATCTTTTGGTTAAAGACTTTCATTCACAAAAATGATGCGTCTTGAGAAGATATCACATATGCATTCGCTTTATTATTTTGAAAATTGGGATTTAAATAGCATTATCTCATTTTTACTGTTTTATTTAAATAATATAAACTCTTGAACTCACTAAGCATTAAGCCTAACCCTTTTTTATTTGTCGGCATGTGCATCATGTCTTTGTTGGGGTATGGTACTAGTAATACCATGATGAGGTAAAGTGCTAGTTAGACACATGTGAAGGATCTAGCTATTCACGATGTCTTCTGCTCTTGGAGATAGCGACTATTATCGAATTTTACTAACACCCCACTATATTTTAGATCCTGTTTGAGGTTTAAATTGTATTTATTGAAGTCAAACTTTGTGTAGTTACTTTAGGTTATTCATTTATTGATGTATTTAGAAAAAAAATTAATTTAATCGCTCTATCCAAATTTGAGGGTGTTAGATTTGCTACAGGAGTACGCTTTAGACCCATGACCAGTCGAAATGAAGCTTGGGACAAGGTGCACGCCATGGATGGTCTTCATTTTGGCAATACAACATAATTCGAGCGAGTTTTGATAAACTGCACGACCTAGTTTGTTCGGTTTGGCCAATGGGTGGCTCATGCAATTTGTGGCACGAGGGCAGTTTTCTTCAAGTTTTTTTGGTGCAAACCTTCTCATTAGCATTGTAGATGGCTCATGTAAATTTTTGTGGAAATCGGTACGGTCTACCCAGACAAAAAAAAACAAAAGTGGGTGTCACGCTTAAACGTCTATAATATTTGTTGGATTTGTGGTAATAGAACATGATTTAGGTAGGTTTCGACGAACTGCATGTTGCATGTTCGTTTGGTTTCGACAATGCATGGCTTCGACAATTTTCCTACATGAGTACAGGTTTTTTCAAGTTATGTTTCGTGAAAAACTTCTCATTAACATTAAGGTGGCCTTTATAAATTTTCATTAAAATCTGGCACAACTGGTTCGGACAAGAAGACCCAAAAATACCCCCCCCCCCCTTTGGTGCATCATCTAAAAAGGGGTGTTATGCTTAAAACGTGCATAACTTTTGCTACGAGTCTCCTTTTTACGTCCATGACTAGTCAAAACGAAGCTTGGAAGGAGGAACAACCATGGGTAGAATCTTTGTGTTAATACAACATGTTTGAGAGGGTTTTGATGAATTGCACGATGCACGTTCGTTCAGTTTGGCCAATGCATGGCTCCGTCAATTTCTTGCACAAGAACATGTTTTTTCAAGTTATTTTTGATGAAAACCTTCCCATAAACACCGTAGATTTCCTCTATAATTTTTAATGGAAATATGGTACAATTGGTTCGGACGAGAAAACTCAGTGTACCCCCTTTGGTATATGAGCGGAAAATGGGTTTCACGCTTAAAGTTCATAACTATTGTTGCGAGATTCGGTTATCAGCCATAACCAGTCAAAACAAAGTTGGAAACGAGGAGCATGCCATGGGTAGGAACCTTTATCGTAATACAACATGATTTGCGTGGATTTTGACGAACTGCACGACACACGTTTAACTTGACCAATGCGTGGCTTCGGCAATATCCTGCACAAGAACGGGGTTTTTCAAGTTATTTCTGATGAAAACTTTCTCATTAACATTGTAGATGGCCCCTCTAAATTTTCATGGAAATCCGGCACGATAGGTTCTGAAGAGGAAACCCAAAGGGGTACCCCTTGGTTGTTACTACCGATAATGCATGTCACGATTAAACGTGTATAACTTTTGCTATGTATTATGAGAAACTTAGTTGGGTTTTTAAGAATTTAAAGTAGGATATACACTATCATTATCGGAAATTTATTTTTTCATCTTTACCACATCACAATGATTAAAAAAATTGGAAGTATGTTGCTCATGCCTAATGAAACTGTTAAGAGCTAAACAAACAGGCCTTACGGCTAAAATATTGATACATATAATTAATAAATCGACTTGATTAAGCACTTGGTTACATGTATCTTTTAAGCCGTTGAATCCATTCTATCTTCCAACACATTTTTCCAAATAAGATTAAATTATTTTTTTTGTTTATTATGTCAAATCAATTATTTATGTCAAATCAAATGTTATAATTATATAATACAAGTGTGATGATATAATAGTTTGATTTTGTCTTGTTATAGTTGTAAGATTGTGTTTTCTTGTTGTGTGAAATGTCATAAATACCCTTGGATCTATTGAGTTGTCAAAGTTTAAGACAAGTGGGGGATGGTATCTCAACAGTTATTCTCCATGATTAACAAAGAATGTATATCTTTTTTGGTCCACTTTTGTGGCTCATAAGCCTGTAGCCCCCAACAGCAACCATTAGGCCCATCTTTCACATGTATTTCATTTGATCAATGGGAAATCAGCACAATTTTCCCCATGGACCCGATTGCAGAAAACAATGGCGGATCCAGGATTTTCAATCATTGTTACTATTAGTTTATAAGGATCGGTCATAATAGATCATTTTGTTTTGTTTTTGTTTACGGTATAAGATATATATTGTACAATCTTTTACCAAGGTGTTAGTTGGGCTAACTGGGATGGGATGCGCTAGACAATATAGGTCTGCCCTTGGTGGGTGCAGAAGGAAAAAATAATAATGGATGTCGAAAATAGGTAAGTCTTACATAACATTGTCCATGCGTCGTGTAGCTACTAAGGTGGGGCCTGTTGTGAGTCGTCGGTGTGTAGATAAGCTTTTAGAACAATGTTTATGTGCGAGAATGAGAGACAGATCAACATTTGGTGAGGTAGATAGTCAATGTTGTTTCGTATTTGATGTTGGTTGAAAGAGTGATACAAATGTGTTTTTGTTCCATCCGTTTTTTTAAACCGAAACAATATGATAAAAGCTTATATAGCAGGTGCATTCTAGATCGGAACAAGTTCTAATCAAACGACTCGGATTTAAGGAGTTATCTGATAAAATTAGTTTTCTAACAGGGACTAAAGGCCGACCTCTTATTGCTAAAAATAAAATATGAAAGTTGTACATTATCCTTATTTATTATCAATAAAATAAGATGACTTTTTGATGTAATAATTTTGATAACTCGTTTCCGATTTATTACGAATATATCTAATTTGCTTATAGATATACTTTTCAAAGATCAACCAACTATTCTTGGTCTTAATCCAAGCCAGCCAAATTTCAATGATAAGTCCTTTTTTCTCCATTGTGTGGGAATAGAAACAAATCTTGTCAGGGCACTAATTAGAACAGTTAATAAGAGAAACCACACTCAGATTATGGGCTTATCAGTTAATTGGTTAAGCAGTTCTCCAACTGCTAAGCCAATGATCAACAGATCTCAGCAGTTGAATAACCAAAAAGAGACTTGAATGATCTGAATTTACAATATAATGTCATTCAAGATAACCAGAAAGAGATTAGGATTTTGAGCATGACAATTCTTGATTTACATAGATTGTGGGAGCTAACATCATAAAATTTTCAAGAAACAGTGTAAAGTTATACATTTGATCCATGCATTCTCATATAGTCAGAACCAAAAATTTACAATTATAACCATTTCTTGCCTATTTTACCCTTCTAAGTTTTTCCTAATTCAGAGCACAGCACAAAATTCCAAAAAAGACCCTCAAGGAGGAGCATCCCCATCCATCATATCTTCTTCCTTTATGTTACCCCTTGCATGATCCCTGACAATGGTTGGATTCAAACACATTAATATATTGGTGGATTTACTGCTCATGCTTTAAGTCAAAAAAATACAGACTCCTGTACGTTTTAGTTTGTCCGAATATATAAGCGTTCACTTCCAAAAGGGTCGTTAACCAAACATTATCAGCGTAACCGCTTTGCACGTGGTCTACACTAGAAATCTTATCAGGACAAGGACCAACAACCTTACGCGGTAAGAAACGAGAATGGTAAGTGACTCTTACCGGTTAACATTAGGCAAACTAGCCTTAAGTATCAACCTCTTGATTCTACACTTAATTAGGAGATAAAGTATCATCAGGGGTAAAATTGTCATTTAGTTACATTGGACGGCGGCTATTGATCACTTCTTTTCATCTAAAACTATTCCCACATCCTAGGCGCGTGTGTGGTATGCAAACAAGACTAAACAAGACGAGCCTAGCGAAAAAATTGTGAACGGTTCCAGGATTTTAATTTAACATGGAGTCATGGATAGTTTAGCAATTTACCAAACTTATCTAGTTTTTGTAAAAAGAATTGCCAGTCTACTATCGCGCCAAACGTGAGACCATAGGTTTTTGTTCTGTCCCATCTGGTCTTGCATACCAAACTCGTGCATGTCTTAAAACACAGCATATGAGCTTGTCGGACAAGCTATGCATATTTCTTTATAACAAAAAAGAGTATTCAATGGTACCTTGTAATACTATTTGCATTAAAGCTTTGACGCCGAGGCTTTTCTTCTTCATCAACATCAGAATCGTATTCCTGGCCACTCCATATGCGTGGTTTTGGTCGTTTCTCCATCGGCTCCTCTGCCTATTTCATTAGAAAACAACACAAATGGAATAAGAGGGAGGGGAATAAGTGAAAATTTATTGCATAACCATAGATTTATTTACCTCTTCGGGGGCTTCCGTGATGGGTGGTGTTATCTGAAATGGCACACTAGGAGAATGTGGTAATCTCGACAGTTGCTCGAGCAGCAAGTTCCTGATATTCATCAAAATAGAGTTTCAGAAATCTCTTCATGTGCAATAAATGGCAAACCAAGAATGCAGTAAGATCCTCTTGTTTTGTCATTACACGATAACACAGAGGTATTTAAGATATTCGTCAATAGAGTTTCAGAAATAACTTCATGTACAATTCCTAAAATCCCCTTATTACTAATGCTATTTTCAGCATTATTATAGCTACTACAATGTTACTCTAACCTTTGTCCCTACCAATATTTAGGATTATATTTATATCTAAGCAGTTAACTCGGTGATTTTATGAAATCATGGTCAGGGACATGATTTCACATAGTGGTTATCGCGTTGGTAAAAAAGGGCGGCATAGCAGAAAAAAATAGGTTCATATGATAAATACAAATACATATAGCGGAGTGTTAGGTTGCAAACCCGTTTTAGGTTGTGAACAGGGGAACAAAAGAGAGAGAAAGAAGTAAAGAACTTAGGGGTTGTTCGGTTCAGAGATTTGGAAGCAGTGAAATGGAAATGGATATGAAGCTCTTGTTTGGGAGAATTGGCATCATTTTGGACAGAGAAATGGAATTATCTGGGAAATCATTGTACTGTAAAAATAGAGAAAGGTAATTCTCTCCAGTTTGAGGAGAAATGGTGAGAGTTGGTTTCTGACTTATACAATTTCAAACCCCCTCCGACCACCACCTGCGTCGGCGACGACCGCCGACCACCTGCATCGGCGACGACCGACGACCACCTGCGTCAGCGATAACTCTCCGACGACCGTCGAGAGTTGCCGCCCGATGTTGCCATCCGACGACATGAGCCATCATTTCTCCGTTTCATTTCTCTGATGATACCAAGCAAGGGATCAATTCCAGTTCTCCACCCCATTTCCATTTCTCCCCATTTCCATTTCCAATTCTTTGCTCTGTACCAAACACACCCTTAATATATATACATATCAAGTAAAGTAAAGTAAAACAAACTAGTCAAACGACAGGAACAACGGGTTTTCCATGAAGTCCAATTAGACAGAAAAAGCATGGGAGAAAATCAATCAAATCCGGAAGCATGATTTGTAACAAAAAGATGTATATATAAAACATAATTTGTAACAAAAAGATAATCGCTAAAAGTAGAGTCCAAAACATATTAACATAAGCCCACAAATAGCCTACCAACAAAGACTAGGGAGAAATTGTGATTATGCCCCTGCTATTTAAGATCCATTTTGCAGTCATATAACGGTAAACATCACCGCTAAACCACTATCATCATGTCTCTACTAATTGCCCAGATAGGTTAATATACAAATATTTATATATAGGGTCAGGTCCAAGGGAAAACCACAAAAAATTGAAAAACTAAAGGACACCCTGGTAATTGTTCATCTGGACGGTATTCACAGGCAGGGGAATGAAAATGAATATGAAAATGACAGCGATGAAAATGGAAATGAGTTTTTGTTCCCCTAATCTAATTAAGAATGAAAAGTTGGGCTTCTGAGAGGATGAACCCAGTATATTATATAAAGCCAAACAGTTTCTTTCATTCTCATTCTCATTAGTTACCGCTTAATACCTCTAACCAAAGACACCCTTAGTAATCTAATTAGGTTAACTAGTCTTTCAGAATTTGTATACTCTTTATCGTTGGCCTATGTAATCCATAAGTAGTATGTTTGTTTAATCAATGTTAACACCTGCTTCTAATATTCATCATCACTGGCGAAACAAGTCAATACATCTAACCAATGCACATGATGACAACAACCAGCCTTACTTAGCACAGCACCCAATTTTTTTGGTTCTAGGCTATCCAATCAATCAAACCCCCAAACTGCCGATGCACATGAAAACCTGGGTTTATCGGTCGTCTACTCATCCAACCGGAAGTTTGCATTATGAAACCACCCTCCTAAGCTAGTAAGGTGTTAAGTCTTCCGTTATCCAACAAAATCTTGCCTATCTGTTATCGCTATCAAGCTAAAACTTGAACAAACAGCAGGTTCCAGATTCTAGAATGATTAAAGCATCACCAATCTCTTCAAAAACCCAAAAAGTCTTAAGATATATAAAAAGCCAAAATTTACAGAGAGCAAGAGATTTTGCTACAGCTCTTCTGAGTTTTCTAATTCAAAGCAGTTAGATAATTTTTTTTGGGAAGGGTGTCCAGGCCAAAGCCCGACTAATCCCCGGCAATTTTTGGGGGCTAAACATGACCCCACTTAAATGTCCCCAGGCATGCACACGGGAACGCTCGAACTCGGTTAGGGCGCTATGAACCCCCCGAGCGATAACCAATCCGCCACAGCACTGGAAGACGCAGTTTAATAATTTCATATCTATGCAAATTCTAAAGTAACAACTACAAGCCCTTTTGCCCAATACTAGACTAACATGCTCAAAATGATACCCAAACTAGTTTGGTTTGGGAAGGCTAAAAATGTAACTCCAACAGAAATTAGAAAAAAGGTGATGAATCAATCAATTAAGAGTCTTTATCCCCTTCATCAGGTTTACGTACATCTCAGTATCTCACCTCCCACAAGAACGATACCCAATCTAGCTTGGTTTGGGAGCGTTCATTTTGTTTGGTTTTGGTTTAATCAGTCAAGAGTCTCAGACATGAAAAAAACATTCTTCCATACTCTTCATTTTGAAGCCAAATCCTCTAGTTAACGTCTTTGAACAAAAACTATTTAGTTGCCCTTCCTCGTTAGAAAACAATGAGACTAAACTAGGTCCAAGAAATCCCCAAGTTTTGCCATTCATTATTGGAAGGGTATTTAAGACATTTGGTTAATTGGTAGCACATTTTTCATAAGCTATGTGTGAAATTGAACTTCAGAGTTCCATCAGACATAGGAAGCATACTCAAACATACAGCATGTGAAAATATACATGCATAGAGGAATAATTAAATGAGAACCACAAAAAAGTACCAACCCATGAGAACCGATCCAAAAATATTTTTTACATGATCTTTTTCATTAAAAGCTATGATTTGTAGTATTGTTTCACATATGATTGTGTTTCAATAGTGAAAAAAATACATATGAAACTACATAAATTGTCAGGCTCTTTTGGTTTTCATTCCATAACTTCCTTTCTTCCACCTTTCAAGGTGGCCAAAATTCAAAGCAAAAATATTGAGAAAAAAAAAATCAAAAATAGTGACAATCTGTGGAAAGATTAGCAAGATGCAATAATCTTTAGAAGGTACAATGTCAAAGTAGTAAAGAAAGTTTTGTGACCATAATACACCAAACAACTCCGTCCTAGATAGGAATGCATAGAAGAATGTTATTGAGAGACCACCGCACAGGGTTCGCTTACATATACTTCCTATTTTGCTTCATTTTACCTAAACTAACTAGTATAAATGAAAGATTTATGTTAATATTAATGTTGATCTTCTACTGTTTATTTTAGTGCCTTACAACTTGCACACAAAGTTGAAGATCAGAACCTAAATATGAAAGGAAGAGCCTTCCTTCCCACAACCCAAATAAAAGAAAGAACATAAAACACCCACGCACTAGTGAGACACAAAGAGCAAGATCATACTCATATAGAGACAATCAGTACAGTTACATGAGCCCTCAGCATGTTCCTGTTATTTCTTCTGAAAGAGTTTATAGACCAGAAAGAGATGGAGAGGGTAAATGCCTACCAAACAAATCAAAATCCAAAAAACGCTTTCATCCCTCTCACTTATAAATAAATAAAATTAGAGAAAAACAAGCAATAGATAACACATATATGAATCATAGAAAGAATGTACTTCATTGAGGACTAAAAACCATGCATCCTAAGAATTCCATGACAAAGTATAGACGATACTTACCTCAAAAACTAACCCTCCAAATGAGCCTAAGTATGAATTTCTAATGATAACTTGAACAAATGCCTAGCCGTTGCATGTATAAAATGCATATGAACTAGGAGCTTTTTCAAGTTCATAGGAACTAAACCTAACCTATACGACCTAGGTTCTAATAATATATATATATATATATATATATATATATGTTCATGAGAAATATACAAACACGGATTCTTAAGAAAGCTCAAATAAATCTTCTTGTATGTCTATTGCACATATGCACCATAAACTTACACTAATCTTTTAGCTTTAAATCATTAGATAATAACATAACTAAAGTATCTATATTTTTTCGAGACTTCTCTAACCAAATACCACTTCACCAATAAGCAAATTAAGGTCAAATAATGTTGACAAAGTGTTGGTTGACACCACTACTTGAACCATAAGTTCTGAGACACTACCTATGTGGCACTTCCAGCACTTTCTGTTAAGATGTGTTGGTTTAAATTAGAGTTTAAAATGCTGTCTTAAATGTGTTCAATCCTCACTGTAATCCATTCTCCAACATTGTCATCTAGAAAGTCCTAGGCACGAATCCCAACATCAAATGTAGCTCCTAAGAAGCATAACCAACGTCCACATATAAGGCATCTAAGAAACTATTTTCAAACATAGATTTACAGAGCAAGTAGATGCATGTATGCCAAAGCAAACATCATGACAGACTTATTTCTCGATAAATGAAACTATTAGGTCAACATTCGATATGCACAAAATGGTTGTATATTGAAGAATTCATATTCTTTTACTGACCAAATGACCATATAAATGAAGATATGTATCCTATGAAAATAAAATGAACAGAAAGTAGGTGTTCAATGGCATACGGGTAAACAGTATCTATAATACAATCACCTGATTTTCTCCAAATCTTTTGGAGTATTTTGGTTTTCAAGGGGACTCGGCTCAACATGAAGAGTGTAATCTGGTCCAAAATACTCAAAATATTCATTGTAAGGCAGTTTATTTTCAGGCTCGACCCCAACAGCAACTGCCGTCTGCAAATTTTGAAAGAGATAGAATTCAATTGTCAGTATTCCACCAAAAATGAACAAATGCAGATAGAATAGATGATCAATGAAACGCTACAAAATTCGGAGGAGAAAGACCTCATAACACCAGCATCGGGCCACATTACGGATTGTATAACCACCACCACCTAAAACCATTAGAGGAACGTTGAATGATCTAAGATACCTAAGACAATCTGCATGACCTTTCACAGACAAGTTGAAGCACCCTAGTCTATCACCCGCCAATGAATCTGCCCCACATTGAAGAACCACCGCATCTGGCTGGTAAACTTCCATAACTTTGTGGACAATCGGTCTAAATAGACCACGGAAACTATCGTCATCCATCCCATCATTCAAAGGAACATTTAGAGCATAGTACTTGCCCTGATTTGCACCTATGTCTTTAATGTGCCCTGTACCAGGAAAAAAATCCCCAAACTTATGAAACGAGACCGTCATCACCCTGTCAGTGGTGAAGAAAGCTTCTTCAACCCCATCTCCATGGTGGATGTCAATATCTACATATAATACGCGCTGCATAATAACATGTTTGTTCGGTAAGTTTAACAATCATAATAAGTACACAGTTTGATACACAAACTCTTAGATAAGATACAATCCACATTGAACACTTATCATTAGAACCCAATTGAGCCATAAGACTATACAGAACAATTTTGTTTAAAGCATATCAATCCCATATTTCAACAGTAACTTCTTGATCAAGAATTCAAGATGAACCACCTTTACATTAGAAATCAAGATCAAAAGGCAACAGTAACTAAAATCCCAAATATGGCATGTTGTCAAATAGAAATAAAACATATTCTTAAACAGCTACTTTTATGAAATGTATGCATACCCTATGAACTTTGAGAAGCTCAAGAATACCCAACACGATATCATTCACATAACAAAACCCTGATGCTTCAGACTTCTTGGCATGGTGCAACCCTCCCGCCCAATTCACGGCAATGTCGGCATCTTGCCGGTTAAGCTTCACAGCAGCACCAATAGATCCACCGGCCGAGGCCTGGCAGAACTCAAAGATTCCGTCAAACACCGGACAATCCTCGCCGACGTTGAACCGCTTGAGGTGGCGGGCGTGAGTGTGGTCGTGAAGTGTATCGGGAGTAACGGAAGCGAGAAAGTCTACATAGTCATCAGAGTGGAACCTTCTGATGTCTTCTGGGCCGGCAGGGAAGGGTCGTACGATCTCCATGCGACGGTGGAGGGAGTAATGCACGATGAGGTTGTGAGCCATGCGGATGCGATGGGGCTTCATCGGGTGGCCTTGGCCGTAGTAGTAGTCGCCGATTGAGGGCTCGTAGAAGTAGGTGACACGGCGTTTTTTGCCGTCAGGACCTGAAGGTAGTGAGGCTCCTCCGACAGAGGATGACTCCACCATTGTGTGACCGGAGAGGAAGAGTGTAACCAAGAATCGCCGCCGCGAGGAGCGGAGGAGTGCGGTTGCGCCGATGGGGTTTGGTTGGAATTCGGGTCGAAAGGGGGAAGAACTAGGTTTTGAAGAAGATGAAATAATAGCTTATTTTTTTTAGTTATTTTGTATATATATTTTTACATATAGTGACTGGGTTCTGATGATTTGTCATTTGTGTTCCGATGTGGCTGCCACATAAGCACTATTCCACGTTTAAATACACACCTGTCATATTTTATTAATTAACCCCAATTTCTGACACTTTAGGATTATTTGAAAGTTATTTATTGTTTTAGTTATAGTTCTTATATAAGTGATAGAGAGATAAGTTGAACTAGGTAAACTTGTATTTAATTTTGTTAGTAAGTGAAAAGATTGAAAAAATAACAATAATGATGAAGACGAAGACGAAAGGGGTCATAACCAACTTTTGTCATCGATCTTAAGCCATTAATTGTTTCAATTAATCAGTTTCCACCAACTTTATTTAATACAATTTACAAATTGGTGCAATTAAGTTATTTGTTAACGATTGTGGTGGAGCCTCGAGGGGGCAGGTTCCACTAGGAACCTAAAACTAATTATGTTAGTGCAACATTGTTGTGGCGGATTGGTTAACACCCGAGGGTTTATAGCGCTCTAACCGAGTTCGAGTCTTTCCGTGTGTATGTCTGGAGACATTTAAGTGGGGCCCTGTTTAACCTCCAAAATTGTCGACGATTAGTCGGGCTTTGACCCAGACGCCATTCAAAAAAAAAACATTGCAGTGGATAAGTTGCAAGGATCACAAAATTACCATATTTTAAAATTTTAATTGGTTCAAACAACGAGAAAAAATTGTATAGTTTAAAAATATCAAGACCTAATCTCAAGATCAAAAATCACAAATCTCATACACACAATAATATTGCAAAAATATAAAGAGATTGGGAAATAAATACATTACATAAGATTTAAATTGATTCACCCAACTTGGCTACATCCACACGAAGACACTTCTCGAGTCACTACACTATTCTTGTTCTTTAAATGGTATAACGAAAGCATACACAATGATCTTACAACGGAAATACGAAACACTCAACCTTTTTGCAAAAGGAAGAACACTCAAGCCTTTCACTAAAAGGAAGAATCATTCAAAAGTGATAGGTGGAGGGAGATATGTGTTCAGTATTTGAAAGTTATTCGTAAAAAACGAAATTCGAATCGACCCAGCCTCAAATAATCTAATATAAATTGGTTTGTTTGGTTTCAAATCGGTTTTGGACTTGATTCGAAAGTTTACATTGGTTTTCATATCGAATTTTGAATCTATAAAAAATTCAAAACCCAACTCGAAATTCGAATATATATATATATATATATACATAAAATTATATATAAAAAATTGTCGACATCGAGAAACTCAATAATATATA
>LUCG01071360.1:187-14799 GCA_001633085.1 Carthamus tinctorius | reverse complement strand
AAGCAGACTACAGAATCAGTGAATGAGATCACTGAGAAGTTCTTGGAGCGGTCTCTCTTTTGCCGGGAATGTGTGGCAAATGAGAGAATGAAGATGTTCCCCTATGGGGAGATTCTGAAGCCGAAAATACGTGAATTTGTGGTGATGGCTCAGTGCCCCACCTTTCAGCAAATGCATGAGCGGTCGTGGGCGAGAGAATTGAAGTTGGAACGCTAGGGAAAACGAAAGAAAGAGGAACAGCCTCAGCTTCAGGCGAGCAAGAAGTTCAAGGACTCAGCTCGAAAGGCAGTCGGGAAGGAGTATCCTAAGTGCTCCAAATGCAGCCGGAGCCATCCGGCGAGTGTAGGTCGGGTTTTGGCACATGTTTTAAGTGCGGGAAACTAGGCCGCATGAGCCGTGAATATAAGGCTCCCGCCAAGTTGTGCTTCCGATGTTTTCAGCCGGGCCATTTCGCTCATGAGTGCCCGACTGCAGTGGGATCAACCCAGTTATCGGGTTCGACGCCGGTTAAGGCGATAGAGGCCATTCGGCCCAGAAGACGGAGATCCCCAAGAGTCGTGCTCGGGTTTTTCAGCTGACAGCCGAGGAAGCTAAGGTGGAACCGGACGTAGTGACAGGTATATTTCCTGTTAATTCCAAACCTGCTTTGGTTTTGTGTGATACTGGTGCTAGTAGGTCATATGTATCTCTATCTTTTTGTAAAGATTTTTCTATTGTAAATGGTAGATAAAATGAACCCTTAGAGGTAGAGATAGCAAATGAGAAGAGTGTGATTGTTAATGTAATAGAATTGGAGGGGTGAGGTTTCGTGTTGACCTTATACCCATTCACATGAAAGAAATCAATGTAGTGATAGGGATGAATTGGCTCGGTCGTCAAGGAGCTTGGTTCGATTGTGTAGGTAGAGAGTGAAGATCAGAAGTCCAAGTGGGGGAGACCTGATCATCTCGCAGATTGGTATGAAGAGACCGCTGAAGACATGCTCTTTGGCTAAGGCGAGGAGATACGTGAACGCGGGAGGCGTTAGCTACTTGGTTTATGTGACTGAAAGCCAGGGAGAGAAAAAGAAGAAGACATTAACCGACGTTCCTGTTGTGAGAAAATTTCCGGATGTCTTTCTGGAAGATCAGCCCGGAGTTCCTCCGGAGCGGCAGGTAGAGTTTGGGATTGATTTGGTCTCGGGAGCGGCGCCAGTGGCCAAAAGCTCCTTACCGGTTGGCACCTCTGGAGGTAGGAGTTGTCGAGCCAGTCGGAAGAGATGTTGGAGAAGGGGTTCATCCGCCCACGTAATTCCCCTTGGGGAGCCTCTATCTATTTTGTGAAAAAGAAGGATGGCTTGGTGCGGATGTGCATCGATTATCGTGAGCTCAACAAGGTCACTGTGAAGAATCGATACCCGCTATCGAGGATCTACGATCTCTTCGATCAACTTCAGGGAGCCGCATGGTTCTCGAAGATAGATCTTCATTCAGGAATTTTGAGTTTGTTGTACGGGAATTTTGAGTTTGTTGTGATGCCGTTCGGATTGACGAACACGCCTGCAGTGTTTATGGACCTTATGAATCGGGGTTGCAGGCCTATGTTGGACAGATCAGTAATCGTGTTTATAGAAGGTATACTAATTTACTCTAAGTCAAAGGAGGACCACGTGAAGCGTTTGTCTGAGGTGTTAGAGACTTTGCGAAGGGAACGACTTTACGCCAAATTCTCCGAGTGTGACTTTTGGTTACAAGAGCTCCAATTCTTAGGACATCTTGTTAACCGAGAGGGCATCAAGGTGGATCCGGCAAAAGTAGAGGTAGTGATGAAGTGGAGGTTCCGAAGACTCCCACTGAGATCCTGACTTTTCTTGGGTTAGTCGGATATTACAGACGGTCTATCGAAGACTTCTCGAAGATAGCAGTGTCTTTGACTAAACTCACCAGAAAAAATGCGAAGTTCAGTTGGGGCGAGTAGCAGCAAATGGCATTCGAGTTGTTGCGGGGTAAACTTTGTGAGGCACCGGTGTTGGCATTGCCGGAAGCGATTGAGGACATGACAGTTTACTGTGATGCCTCTTACCTCGGGTTAGGCTGCGTGTTGAAGCAACGTGGGAGAGTGATAGCTTATACGTCTCGTCAACTAAAGACGCATGAGGCAAATTACCCGACTCACGATCTGGAACTTGCGGTGGTTGTTTTTGCGACGAAGATATGGAGGCACTATCTCTATGGTGTTAAGTGTACCATTTACACTGACCATAAGAGCCTCTGGTACTTTCTCGACCAGAAGAATCTGAATATGAGGCAGCGATAGTGGCTTGACGTGGTGAAAGACTACGGCTGTGAAATTCTCTATCATCCGGGCAAGGCTAACGTGGTGGCGGACGCGTTGAGTAGAAAGAATTATAGTATGGTTATGCGAGTACCTCTGATAAGACTGACGGTGACGACCTCGCTGCTTGAGCTGATTAAGAGCTCACAGGCCGACGCCGTGAAAGAGGAGAACCAAAAGTAGGAGAGGATTAAGGGTCAAGTAGCCCAGTTTGTGTCGGATAGCCGAGGGCTTTTGACTCGCTCGGGTCGTATTTGGGTACCGGTGTCGTGTGAAGCAAGGCAGACTCTTTTGGATGAAGCGCATAAATCTAATTTTCTATTCACCCGGGTGCTACTAAGATGTATCGGGACTTGAAAACCGACTATTGGTGATCGGGGATGAAGCGAGATGTGGCTCGCTATGTGGAGAACTGAAGTTGGTACGCTAGGGGAAGCAAAAGAAAGAGGAACAGCCTCCGCTTCAGGCGAGCAAGAAGTTCAAGGCCTCAGCTCGAAAGGCAATCGGGAAGATGGAGTATCCTAAGTGCTCCAAATGCGGCCGGAGCCATCCGGGCGAGTGTAGGTCCGGTTTTGGCACGTGTTTTAAGTGCGGGAAACTGGGCCACATGAGTCGTGACTGTAAGGCTCCCACCAAGTTGTGCTTCCGATTTTTCAGCCGGGCCATTTCGCTCATGGGTGCCCGACTGTAGTGGGATCTACCCAGTTATCGGGTTCGGCGCCGGTTAAGGCGATAGAGGCCAGTTCGACCAAGAAGACGGAGATCCCCAAGAGTCATGCTTGGGTTTTTCAGCTGACAGCCAAGGAAGCTAAGGTGGAACCGGACGTGGTGACAGGTATATTTCCTGTTAATTCCAAACCCGCTTTGGTTTTGTTTGATACTGGTGCTAGCAGGTCATATGTATCTCTATCCTTTTGTAAAGATTTTTCTATTGTAAAGGGTAGATTAGATGAACCCTTAGAGGTAGAGATAGCAAATAAGAAGAGTGTGATTGTTAGTGATGTATATAGGGGCAATCTAATAGAATTGGAGGGGGTGAGGTTTTGTGTTGACCTCATACCCATTCACATGAAAGAAAACATTGTAGTGATAGGGATGAATTGGCTCGGTCGTCAAGGAGTTTGGTTCGATTGTGAAGGTTAGAGAGTGAAGATCAGAAGTCCAAGTGGGGGAGATCTGATCATCTCAGGGATTGGTATGAAGAGACCGCCGAAGACATGCTCTTTGGCTAAGACAAGGAGATACGTGAACGCGGGAGGCGTTAGCTACTTGGTTTATGTGACCGAAAGCCAGGGAGAGAAAAAGAAGAAAACATTAACTGACGTCCCTGTTGTGAGAGAATTTTCGGATGTCTTTCTGGAAGACCTGCCGAGAGTTCCTCCGGAGCGGCAGGTAGAGCTTGGGATTGATTTGGTTCCGGTAGCGGCGCCAGTGGCCAAAAGCTCCTTACCGTTTGGCACCTCTGGAGGTAGGAGTTGTCGAGCCAGTTGGAAGAGCTGTTGGAGAAGGGGTTCATCCGCCCAAGTAGTTCACCTTAGGGAGCCCCTATCCTTTTTGTGAAAAAGAAGGATGGCTCGATGCGGATGTGCATCGATTATCGTGAGCTCAACAAGCTCACCGTGAAGAATCGATATCCGCTATCGAGGATCGAAGATCTCTTCGATCAACTTCAGGGAGCCGCAGGGTTCTCGAAGATAGCTCTTCATTCAGGGTACCATCACGTGAAAGTGAAAGAGGCGGACGTACACAAGACTGCATTCAGAACATGGTATGGGCACTTTTAGTTCATTGTGATGCCGTTCGGATTGACGAACACGCCTGCGGTGTTTATAGACCTTATGAATCAGGTCTGCAGGCCTATGTTGGACAGATCAGTAATCGTGTTTATAGATCATATACTGATTTACTCTAAGTCAAAGGAGGACCATGTGAAGCATTTGTCTAAGGTGTTGGAGACTTTGCGAAGGGAACGACTTTACACCAAATTCTCCAAGTGTGACTTTTGGTTACAAGAGGTCCAATTCTTAGGACATCTTGTTAACCGAGAGGGCATCAAGGTGGATCCGGCGAAAGTAGAGGTGGCGATGAAGTGGGTGGTTCCGAAGACTCCCACCAAGATCCGGAGTTTTCTTGGGTTAGCCGGCTATTACAGACGGTTTTTCCAGGACTTCTCGAAGATAGCAGTGCCTTTGACTAGACTCACGAGAAAGAATACGAAGTTCAGTTGGGGCGAGGAGCAAAGCGAGAGAACAATCCAGACTCTCCAGGACGTGTTGAGGGCGTACGTGCTCGATTTTGGTGGTAGCTGGGATACCTATCTACCGTTGGCGGAGTTTTCTTACAATAACAGTTATCATGCCAGTATCAGCATGCCTCCGTACGAGATGTTGTACGGGAGGAAGTGCAGAACTCCCATTTGTTGTGGAGAGGTGGGTCAGCGGGAGTTAGGTAGTACAGAGATAGTACAAAAGACGACGGAGAGCATCGAGATGATCCGGGAGCGGTTGAGAACCGCCCAAAGTCGTCAGAAAAGCTATGCCGACAAGCAGAGGTCAGATTTGGAGTTCAGTGTTGGTGACGAAGTACTTTTGAAAGTATCATCGTGGAAAGGAGTAATCCGATTCAGGAAGAGGGGCAAGCTCGGCCCTCGTTTCATCGGACCTTTCAAGGTGATAGCGCGCGTGGGTAAGGTGGCGTATAGACTTGAGCTGCCACCGGAGCTCAGCCAGATACACAATACCTTTCATGTGTCCCAGCTGAGGAAATGTTTAGTTGATGAGTCGACTCACATTCCGATAGATGACATCCAGGTTGATGAACGGCTTAACTATGTTGAGAGGCCGATTGCGATATTGGAAAGGAAGACCAAGACTTTGCGGAACAAGGAAATTAGGCTAGTGAAATTTCAATGGGAACATCGCAAGGGATCGGAGTGGACGTGGGAGCCGGAAGCCGAGATGAGGGCGAACTACCCGGAGCTGTTTTAGCTTGAGCGATTTCGGGGACGAAATCTCAGTAAGTGGGGGAGAGTTGTAACGTCCCATTTCTTAAAGTTAGATTTTTAACTGAAATTGTTAAAAAGTGAGTTAAGTTGGGTTAATAGTGTAAATTATAGATCGAGGGGTGTTTTGGTTAGTTCAGATAGTTGAGGGTGGTGTATAGCAGATATATAAGGGAGGTTAGAAGCTCTCTCTCTTCATTTGCCTGGAAGTCGATCTTGAGAGAGAGAGAGAAGAGAGTTCTTGACGAATTTTGGTTCAAGTACAAGGGAAGGCTATCATTTGGATTGGCAATCGAGCAATTCAAGTGTGGTTAGCGTTGTTGGCGGAAGGTATGAACTCTATTTCATGTTTTCGTTATGTGTTAGAAGCCTAGTTAAGAGTTAGGGGTTTTTGGATGGAAATTCACCAATTTATGATCAATTGGTGTTGTTTTATTGATTTCTTTCTATTAGTTTGTCATATGGTTATATGGGGGTGTTCTATAACATCATTGTAGTGTTCTATGGTCAAAATTGGGTTTAGAGGTCAAAACCTCGGCTGCACAGTCGACGACCCGCGAGAAGTCGACCTTGAGTCGTCGGCTACCCGCCGTTTCCACTGTTCCAAATTTTGAGTTTTACATTTAGCGTTCGTTTGGGGTTCTCTTGTTTATACTCCCCTAGGGGATGTCCTTTAAGAGTGTTTGGCAAAGTTTGAACCCAATTGGGATGGTCTAGCCTAGCCTAAGGCCTAAGGTTCGGGAGCGAGTTTAAAGTGTCATTTTGGATGTTTGTTTATGTGTACCTTTCATTCTATTGTTATAGGTGCTTGATATACCATCATGCGGTGTGTCAATATCGGTGTTGGTGACGTGGATTAAGGTGAGTACATTAACCCCTTATACGTGGCTATGTGTACTGATTGCATGGATGCGTATTGTGGTTGTAATGAGACTAGCTTGCATGTTTGGCCGTGCCCATTGTAGTGGTGGTGGCCACCGTGGGTATCGGTGGTGTGGTAGCCTGGTACCAGTGTCTACGGTTCTTGATGGTAGAGAGCCGTAAGGACATGTTTGTGATTGCATGACTAGTTTCTCATTTATGTATGTGATTTTGTGTTATGTGGTCTATGTATATTGTGGTTTGTGCTCACTAAGCGTAAGCTTACTCGTTTGTGGTTCACTTATTAGTTGTAGGTTCCTCCGGTAAGGATAAAGGAAAGGGGCTCTCTTGATACTCCGGTGCGGCCAAGGCTCAGCTTGTTTTCAAATGAAAATGTCATTTTTATCACTTTTTGATTTTATTGATTTTATATAGATGAGATTTATTATATTGAATGGTTGGGCCTTGTTTTGAGGATTGGATTTTTATGACATGTGACATTTCTCAGATAATGAATTATGGAACTTAAAGTTTTTACTTTTTTTTGCGTTGTTTTCGCTGTCAAGGTTACTCTTACCTAACTCTTATTTAAATTTTAGTTAAATTCCCGTTAAGGGTCAAAAATTTTGGTTTTTGGTCGTTACAACAACACCAATGGCTACTGGCTTGAAACTTCACAAGGATTTGAGTGGATCATCTGTAGAGTGCAAACTCTACAGAGGTATGATTGGATCCCTCTTATATCTTACTGCCAGTAGACCTGATATTATGTTTTCTACATGCATTTGTGCCAGGTATCAAGCCAATCCTAAGGAATCCCATCTAAGTGTAGTGGTCTCTGGTACCCTCTGTACTCAGTCTTTGACCTTGTGGCATACACTGATTCAGACTATGGTGGATGTCAAGTGGACAGAAAGAGTACATCTGGAAGTTGCCAATTTCTTGGAGGGAAACTAGTTAGCTGGTCCTCTATGAAGCAAAATTGTGTGTCAACATCCACTGAAGTAGCTGAATATGTAGCTGCTGCAAGCTGTTGTTCACAAGCCCTCTGGATGCAAACTCAACTTCGCAATTATGGTTATCCACTGGACAAGATCCCCATTCTCTGTGATTCAAAGAGTGCAATTGCTTTCTCTGCCAATCCGATTCAACACTCCAAGACAAAGCATATCGACATAAAGTACCATTTTCTAAAACATCATGTTGAGGAAGTTAATGTTGAAATGTATTTTGTCAATACAGAATTTCAATTGGCATATCTGTTCACAAAAGCACTTGATGAGAAAAGATTCAATTTTCTTGTAGAAAAGATTGGAATGACTTGCCCTATGCCATAGTTATCTATGTATATTATTCTTTGTTTCTGTACATTTTTTTACTCTATTCTTTTATTTGATTAACCTTCCCTTGTTTCTCTAGTTATAAGGTTTCCATTGCAGAGATCTGGCATTGGTTGAGGGGGAGTATGTGCTTTAAAAGATAAAACCTGTGAAGAACTCAAAACTTTTTATCACAGAAGTCTTTCTCACAGACCTGCTGCGATTACTCTCAGAGGTTCTGTAAATTTGTCATCTGTTGATTTATCTTCTTCTAAGGATTTTCAAACTGCTTTTGTTTTATGGGGGAGCTATAGAAGCTAGCTCGTAGGAGGAGTACCTTGTTTTTTAAAACCTAAAACCAATAGAACGTGCAAACCTTTTAATGTTAAGATTTTAGAACTTATGTTTCACAGAACCTCTTGCGCTTCTTACAAACGCTCTGCACACTTAAGAGTCTGATTTCAACATTCGTGTCTTTGGATTTTCAACAATTTAGGTAAATAAAAAGGTCCAACATGTAGAAGGCCCCGCACGTTTCATAGAGGCTTTATAATCCCTTAGGCCTCTGCAAAAATTCACTTCTATAATTTTTGAATCTGAAACGGTGCGAGTGGTTATTGGATAAGAGTCACAGAGAGCCACGCGCGTGTCAGTTAGTTGGGGCGCACGTCATTAATAGTGCGATTTCCAAGACCACGTGGCACATTCTGATTTGTTATGGTACATAGGGCAACCTTTCACTACTCCTACTATCCCGTAGGTACTCATTACATGCCGTAAACCGCCCTTTTTCAAACGGTCATTTAAATTTATCTTATAAATAACCCATCTCCTTCTTCATTTAAACCTTCCACCATTCTTGAATACTTAGGCGAATCCCCGGCAACCTGCAACTTATTTCATTACTCAAAATGTCTCAAGAATCATCCTCCTCAGCCTCCGCACAATCCCAAAACAAACCAGGCCAAGTAGTCGACCAATCCCAGGTCTCGACAATGGCTGCGCAATTCCTTGCAAGTGGCTATGAACACACTGTTCTAGTCAAGAAACCAAACAACTACTACCTCGATCCCAAACCTACTGGATTTCCTAAATTCTCCTATCTGATGATTGAAGTTCTTCGCAACCACTATATTAAATATGCTCTCACTGCAACCAAACCCGCTGCTGAAACATATTTAACTCATTTTTTTATTGAGTTCATATGTTTGTAACCTTGAAGACGCCGGACTGAGCATTATTGGCTATGCTCACCACCCAAGACACAAAGCCTTTACTACTCTTCATATGACTGTGGAATCACTAAGACTAACACTTCAACTACCAACACTTGAGGATCTTGCAATTGATGAATTTGACCCATCTCCCACTGATGATGAGCTCATGGAATTCTTGGCATTCCTGTCTTATACTGAAGATGAAAAGCATCCCATGAACAAACGTGGAGACTTCAGGCGAATGGGTCTTCCCCCCCCCCCTCTAGAACACATTATTTTCAATCATCAACCGTTGCTTAACAGGCAAAGTGGGGAGCCATGATCAATCTTCCCAGGCTATGGTATCAATAATGTATGGTCTCTACTTCAACCTCCATTTGGACTATGCTCAGCTTATCTTTGAAGATATAGTTGGACAGATTCGAAAGAAGAGTGCTACTCAGAAGTCCAAGACTGCAAAGAAAAAGGACCATGCAAACCTTATCCTTCAGAGCTTCTTTGGTCTTTGCTTCTCAGACCAACTGGCAAAGGAATTGGCACCCGCAGAGCCTCTAGCCAAGTACTATCTTATGTGCGAGTTCAAACCAACTGCACATGCTCTTGGATACACAAATCCAAGACCCATGTCACGAGCCATGCTAAAGAACCTAGATAGAGAGATTAAGAGAGCGTACAGACATGGGTCCAGGACACTAGAGCCGGTGCCTAGAACCCCCCCACGCATAGGTGCCCAAATAGGTGAGAGTAATTTTTTCTAGGAAAGAGGGTGTTACGGAGGAGCCAGAAGTGGCTGGTGAGAGAGAGGTATAAGGTGAGGAAAATATACCTGAGCGAATTGATAGAAGTGAGAAACTCCAACCATCGAAAAAGAGTAAAAAGAGCTCAAAGAGAAACGTTGCAGACGTACAAGTAGAAGCAAAACAAGCAAAAGTTTCTCAGCAAATACAGATATCAGAGGTTGAGGTTATAGAGGATGAGGTCACAGAGGATCAACCTTAGAGGAGAAAACACAAAAAGCACAAGACCAAACGTACAGAGGAAGCTAAGTCTCCCTCTCCAGCTTATGTTTCTCCTACTCCACAACCACTTTCTCCCATTCAAGAGGAAGCTGTACCTTCTCCTCCTAAAAAGAAGGCTAAACGTCTGCGCAAAATTCAAGTCATATAAGACATCAACATCCCCACCAAGATTAACGAGGGTACTGTTGAAATCATCACCCCTGTGGAGCTCATCTAGAAGCGTGACAAAGTGGGTTCTTCTGAGATCTCTGTTCCATAGAAGCATGATCAAACTCCAAAGGATCTGTTTGCAGCAGGCACTAGAGACCAATTACAAGATCAACCCCAATCATCTTTTCTTGATTGGACCATTACCCAGAAGACTCTTCCTGGATTTCTCCACAAACAAGAGGCTCAATCCTCGAGCTTCAGAAACTATGAGCCCGCAGTCTCTCACTCTTGGTGCCTTCCAGACTTTGATGTGGCCAATGACATCCTTAGCAAGGAGGTAGTCAACGAAGAAGAAGATGAGGAAGATATTGAGGAGTTGGGAGTTGAGAGAGTGGGAGTAAAAGATGCCTTTGGCACACCACCAACCCAAACCCCCGGTGCAACCCATATTTCTGAGGGCTCTGTTCAAGACGGACCCCTCATTAAAAAAGTAGTGCACACTCCGATCCCTATCCCAGATAGCTCGGCAGAGGTCATTCTTTCGACCTATGGCCCTACAATTATCTGGGAACCCCAGTACCGCCTTTCACCTCTCAAATGGTGTAAGGTGAAGAAATAAGAGCCTCTTCTCCCGAGGGCTTGTCAGATCCAAGCACAAAAGCATTTGTTGCTTCTCACACACTGTTAGAGTTCGAACACGCTTCTAAGGCGTTATCTAAGAACACAGAGGCTCTGGGTCTTGAACACCCAACGCTTCCACTCGGCCTCTCTGCGAAGGATGGCTCTGAACCTTCCAAGCATGAAGCTGATAAAACAACACGAGGCTCTCTTCCACGGGGAGACCGAGTACACGTTGGAAGTCCCTAAGTAGGTAAGATCAAATCATCCATTGAGGGCATTGTACACTCTGCAGCTACTATGCCACCATGTGTTGGTGACTTAGGTTCCCTGGATGCCCCTGTGACGAAGGGAGAGTTTAAAACCTTTGTCACAGAGGTATTCAGAAAACTGGGAGAGTTGCAAAGCTCGACGACCTTGTCTCATCTTACAGAAGCCTTAACCAAGCAAACAGAGGCTCTGACGGCGCTCACTCAAGCCACATCCTCTCTCTGCACTGATGTAACTGCGCTCCAGACCTATGCCATCACCAACGTAGATCTCGCAAAGGCCATTTCTACTGTTGTCCCCACCACATTGGCTCTGACAGCTTTCAAGAATGATCTTCTTCAGGCTGGTCGTGAGCTTGTCACAAATCTTTCTACGGCTGGGTATGACGACTATGCCTCCTTCAAAGATGAAATCAAGCAGATGGTCAACTCCGCTATGGTAATTGGTCAAGCCTCCCCATCCGCTCAAGCAAATGTCAACCATCTTGCCACAAAGAAGGAGCTCGACGCCATGGTTGAAGCATTGGCAAATGTTGTCAGGAAACAGAATGAGAACATCACCCGCAACTTTCGAGCATCCCACAGAACCACCGCCTCTCATATCCGTAGCATGACAAACAACATTCTGGCAGAGGGTGTTCGTTTTAGAAGTACTTTGCGGAATTATACCATGGAAATCCACTTCAATTCCATCCTTAACGTTAATGCAGCTGTCCTTTCCACAGAAGAGCTAATTCAGAGGTTAGAAACCACCGTCCAAGGTATTCTTGATAGTATCATCAATCTTTCTCCCACTACATGTTCTGTAGAGGCTGCTTCCGTGCATGGTCCTCAAGGTGATAATGACCCTGATGATCATGAGGGGGAGATCAAGAAGAATTCAGCAGCACAACAGACTCAACCTTCTATCATTTCAACAAAAACACAGCAGTCCCAGTCTCACAACCTACAGAAGGCACCAAGGCTTCTGAGAAAAAGAAAGCCACGGATCGCCCTATGAAAATTGTTGAAACCCCTGGGGAACTGTTCACAAAGAAAGACTCTTTTGCACAGAAGGCCAAGAAGAGGAAAGACAAAGGGAAAGGGATTGCCAAGGGTCCTCTTGGTGATGGTTCTAGCTCAGATGAAGAAAAAGGGATTGATGTGACTACTCTGTCAAATCCTAAAGATGAAACACTCCTTAGAGTGATGCAAGAATCGTTGATGAAAGCCAAGGCCAGACCTGGTCCTATTCCACAGAGACAGCCCAAAGCTGGAGAAGGATCTTCTGCTAGACCCTCTGCGATACCTGACTCTTCAATAGGTACGTTCGACAATCTTGGCGACTTTATCCAACTCCAGACTCCTACAGAAGGGCGTGTTTAGAGCATCATAGATCAAATGAATCAGATTCCCAAGCCTCTAGCCCCTAGATTTGTAGATCCGTGAAAACCCTGGAAGAAGAGAAGTACAGGCTGATGTTGAAGAGACCTCTGCTCCTTTTGAGCCAGAGCTGGTGAGACTGTCTCCAGAAGAGAAGTACAGGCTGATGTTGAAGACAAAGAAGGTTGATCTAGTCTTCAGTAGCAGAGTTATCAAACGTCTAAAGAGGGTCTCTCCTCGAACTCTGTGCAAGAAGCCGCATTGCTACACTGAATATGTGGTTGTCAGATAGGGCGAGCTGGACTACACCTTCGCTGATGTCGATTTGCACAACCTCTGTGCATATGATCTTGCCTCCTTGTTTGGCCTGCTGAACAAACTTATGGAAACAAAGATGACGTATGCAGCTTCTCTGAGAAGAGTTGTTGAAGTTATGCATGCCCACATCCAACTCAACAGCCAAAGAGATTTTGAATTGGCCTTGCAACATGGCCAATATACCTTCAAATCTATAGCTCTGTTAGTCCGTCCAGAGTGGATCGAAGATGTTCAACCCAACAGAGTTATAGATTTGCCCCAAAGAGGTTTCACGTACATAGATGAGTATGGCATACTCAAGTTCTATGATCCATTGGAGGCATACAAGTACTCTACTGCCACTCTCTCCAAAATTTATGAAGTGATGATGAAAGAGGTAGAGGCTGGGCATATTACCAAAGAAGAGATTGACAGTGTGGCAGAAAGCATCCGAGGGCAAGTGAGCTACAGAGGGCAAGTGAGCTATAGAATAGTCTACTTTTGTATTGTATCTTTCTCTTCTTGTAATTTCAATCTTTTGAGTTGTTTCCATTTTTGATGTATATAGTTCATTTTTCCATACTTAGGGGGAGATTGTTAACTCCACTTTTGTCAATGTAAAAGTATGAGAAAAATGTTGAGTAAGTCTTTCACATAAGAATCCACCGTAGAGGACAAACCGGGTTCAGAACTTACAAGTCTAGAATCACAGAACCTCTGTGATGCCCTACAGAGGGTCCGTGACATTTACCCTCTACGGATGATAACTTTCTATTTTGAAGAGTCTTTCTCAAAGTCACATGCTTTGCACGTGGAGTTGGTTAACCCCGACTTTATTTCAAGGGCTATGATTGGGCCACGTGTAAAGGCATCCTCTAGTCGGTTTACTACTAATATAAATAGATAGTTTCCCCTGTATTTCTTATGCTTCCAGTATTGTAATTGTTGAATTCAATTGAATCAATTGATTATCATTGAAGCTATTATCATCTTGTTCATCAACTTATTGGTGTTTTGTTCATATCCTGTTTTACTCTGTTTTAGTCTTCCGCTGTTCTTACACTATTTTTAGAGTTTAAACAAGGCTTGATCAATATCATACTGTGAATTATCGATCCAACAATCATGGTAAGGCGAATGTAGTGGCTGGTGCTTTGAGTCGAAAGGAAAGAGGAGAGTTACCAAGTGTGGTAGCCTACCATATAAAAGTAACCTCAAGCTTTAGAACCGAGATCCGGGTATGTCAGGAAGAAACGGTGAAAGAGGAAAACCAGAAGAACGAGCGAGTGGTGGGAAGTTTGGCAACTATGAGAATTAACACCGAAGGGTTGAGATGTTTGGGTGACCGTGTTTGGATCCCTAAGCATGGTGTTTGATAAGTGGTTAATCTTACCCACTTATTGTGCCCTTTTTAGTGTGTTTTGAGTCTTTATTTTGCCCATTTTAGTCATCAAAGTCTAATTTATTTATGTTTTTAGTATATATTTAGTTTCTCATGACTTATGTGCTTATTCTGTAAAACTTGAGCTAAATTGGTGAATATTTCTTTGTTTTGCAGTTTGAAGAAGGATCAACTGCAGGCAGCCCTCTGAAGGTGCTATAGGACTGCCGCAGGACTGCTTAGAAGATCCAGGCTGGGCCAGCTAGCTTACTTGGGGCCGAATTTTGGGCCAAGCCTGTCAGAGATCCAGTGGGCCTGTTGTTGCTGTCCAGCTTGCTACCAGCTGTTTTTGAAGCCCAAGGCCCTTGTATTTTGCCTATAAATAGAACTCTTTTGTTGTAATTTAAAGACACAACTTACCAAGACTTCTCCTAAGTCTTGGGCAACCAACTTTCCAAGACTTCTTCTAAGTCTTGGATTGTTCTCTCTCTTTTTAGTTCCTAATTTGTTCTTGGATTGTTCTTAGTAGTTCTTCTTGTTCTTGTTCTAGTTCTTAGTTCTTATTGTTCTANTCTCTTGAACATCTTAGTTTGTGTGTTAATCTCTTTCACGAGTTTAAACATTAAACTAGTTGTGTTGTTATTTGCAGTATTAATCTTAGTGAATCTTTTAAAAGATATCCATTCTGTTCTTGTTGTTAAAGTTCCAACTTGAATTTCTGTTTACTTTTGTTGTTCAAAATCTCAGCAAGATAGTGTTCCATTGTGACACCTTGTATTTTCAAAACTCAGTGTTTCTAGAATTC
>LUCG01071349.1:0-10717 GCA_001633085.1 Carthamus tinctorius | reverse complement strand
CACTTTTAGATTACACAAACAAGCTTATCAACTTATTGACTTCTTGAAAAAACCAATAAGTCAATAAGCAGTTTTAAAACTCAATCCCAAACACCCTCTAAAATGTTTTGTCTTTTAAAAAAAAAAAACTACTTATCAGCTTTCCCATTAAGGAAATAAGCCAATTCAAACACTTTAAAAATAGTTTATTGTTTTTCCAGGAAGGAGATAAGCTGATAAGCAGTTTTCAAACGCACTCCCAAACACCCCATTAGCTCTTAGTGGGTAAGATTATTGGTCATTGTTATATTCATCTGGTAAGGTAATGCGATTGGTAAGCGCTTAACTAGGTAAGCGTTTGATAAAAGACTCTTAAAATCTCTAAATGTTCCACAAATGAGACTATGAGAGGGATCTCTCATAAAGTCCCCTCAATTATAACTACATTTGTGTGTATGTACTAACACATTATGATCATAAAATTATAAACAAAGTACTGAATTAAAATGTAACAAAGTTTGATTTAGTTCTTATTAAATAGAGTAAATAGCATTTTTCAGTCCCATTGTTTGTTAACGATTTTGATTTTCATTCTTGTGGTTTAGACATTATGATTTTTGTCCCTAAGATTACAACTTATTGCTATTTTTGTTGCTAGACTAATTTCTACCATTTTTAAGTACAAGAGACTAATACAATAAAGAATGGTAAACAATAGGATCGAAACAATAATAAATGGTAAACCATAAGATCAAAAATATCAATTAATTACAAACAATAAGAACGAAACATAATTTTTAAACCACATAGATACAAATCACAATCTGTAATAAACTACAAGTACGAAAAACTTAATTTACTCTATTTAATATGACACGCTTTTTTCCAATCACCGATTCAATGCCATGAACCTTCAATCTTTTTATCTATTAAACCAAGCCGGTTTTTAGCCTATGTGTCAACGGTTTATTTGATGTTATAATTATTTTTCTAATATTCCATATTAAATAAAAACAAAGAGGATTAAAACAACAAGAGCTCGAAAACAACAACAAAAACAAGTAACCCCAAATAGAAACATCTTTGTTTAATTAGTTCCACAAATCTTAAATGATCCTCTCTATTGCTTCAAGAATCCGACAAATCTTAAAAGACAATGAATCGATAGATAAGATGTGTACCCATGAGCAGACCAAAATTTTAAGGCACCATTTAACAAAGACGAAAGAGGACACAACTTACCAGGGATGGAAAACAAAATTTGCAATTCCATTTGAGCATATTTTCTTAATTTGAATGCGTTACGTTTAAGGCTAAACAACTTACGTGTGAGTATGTCGTTCCATAGATAATTGATTCCACCTCATAGATAATCTTGACTAGATTTACCAACTTCGCTTGCACCAGGCGAGTTAACTCAACATCATAACTCCAAATTGATCAACTTCGGACAGTTTCATATGTACAGAGAATTCAAATTCTTTAAACGTACACTAGGCTTGTCCACATATCATTTTAACATGGAGCATCCAACGGCCATAATAAGAACCCCATTCTACGTCAAACCATTATTTTTCTACCAAGGTTGTGTTTGATAAAAATAAGCTAGCTTATAAGCAAATACATGTTTGGATAGACCATAAGCTAACTTATTGAAACACTAGTTGAAGTAGCGTTTCAAAAACTTTTTGTAATTTTTTCCAATTATACATTTTGTAGTTTTTTCCAATTATACACTTACTACTGATATTAATCATTGTATCCTAGGGAAAACTATCAAAGACATAGAAAAAGACATGAAACAGTACCCCAATCAAATGGCGCCACATGGCACTAGAATAATTCAGAAAAAAGGATTCCTACCAACCTGAACCATTCCAAAATGCCCATCTCATTACAACTGGTGATGACATGATATGATGCAAATTATAACTGAAAATAAACACTAAAAACAACCCACAAAAAAGAAAGTCAGGAATATCGCGATAAATAGCAATTACGCCATCGGCATAACCTTACACCCTCGAGAAACCATAGCCTTATAAAACTAGTAACGAAAAAGTTTTCTGCGTGCACAACTAACTAGCCTTGTGTTAGACAAGAATCTCTCGTAATTTTTCCAGCTATAACAAACACACCACGACTCGGGGCTCAATAAAATCCCAACCCCTTGCATTGTCTTGCCTTCCCACAGTATGTAATCGTAAAATATGAATAAGAGAACTTTCGGGCAAAATGGTAATGCTTTTCGTCTACCATACCCACCAAAACGTCATCTATCAATATGGTCTGTACCACATAGGCCTCCTGGCCCTCGGAATCCTTCTGCAACATAAATCACATTATATATGTTAGCTTTCAACCATAAATCCCTTCAGTCTCTATTAATTTTCAGTTTCATAAATAAAAAAGTTATCAATAGCGTATTAAATACATCACAACATTCCGATTTTAATCAAATTAGCTAAAGATGAATAGAGGTCTGTTTGGCACATGAACCGAGATGTAAGTTTTAGTTTCCAATAGATGAATAAGTGCTACTTGTGATCATCACAATTACCGACCGTTCAACAGGGAAAGAGTCGTTAAGTTGCATAACCACGAATAGGTGTACAAAAATAGCAATTATCATAGACCATCTGGATGCAAACCTAACCTTGAGAAGTTGAGATGGCTACCAACATCTTGAAACTTTTGCAACACTTAGGTGTCTCGGTTTTGTACATCGTAACCAACGCATTGAATTTTCATTCAGCTACGAAAATTTTAGAAAACGTGTTTGGTTCAAAACTTCAAATGGTGGAGTTTTCGTTTTCCATTTTAGAAAATTAGAAAACACATTTAGAAAATTTTGGAAAACTACTAAAATCAGCNATTTTCTTGGAAAACTTTTGAAAACTGAATGAACCAAACGCGTTTTCTAAATTTTCATTTTCCTTAGAAAATCTTCCACAACCAAAGACACCCTTAGCTTTCTCATTTGTGGAATAGAAATATTGGACACAGAAGGTTCTAGAAATCTGTCATCTATAGCATGCAGCTGACAAAATCGAAATTTGCCACTAAGGCTGGGAAAAAGAAGTAGGAAAATTGTATTCAACTAATTGATTTCAAACAGTAACATAACCACTTACGTATAGTGGTTACAGAAAACAAAATGACTCCCTACTTTCTTTGAAATACAAGAATGGATACTCCATCTTTAAGAAGAAGCTTTGTACAAGTTTTCTTATAGCATTCTTCTGTTTCTTCAACTGATTCCCATACATGGTATATAGCCGCAACTGTAAGGGCCTGTTTGTTAACAACTTAATGAGCTTAATGGGACGTACAGTTTATTTGGTCAGCCATACATGACCATTTGGTAGTTGTTTAATGATATAGAAAGTGACTTATTCAGTAAGCAAGCCAACCTGTTCCAAACCTGCCCCTCCCAAACAAAAAACACGCTCCTAATTCATGCAGACAGAATAATTCAGACAGTCAGTTTTATCCATACAACACTTGATGGAAAACCAACCAAACAGCCCCCAAGTCTAACTTATGCAGCTAAGCTGCAAATTCCTAGAAAACAAAGGCTAGCATATGTAGAGTTGAAACAAGTGTAGGTACTAACACAACAGGATTTTTCAGTCAGAATATCTAGCCACATAGTGACTACAACAACACAATTATGCCAACCTCGGATGGATACAATGCCAATTGGGGACAGATAGCAAAATGGAAAAGTACGCAGCAAGCAAGGACAGGTTCTGACATACCCATAGCCATAAGGAGGAAAAATTGGTGGGCCGGCCATGAAAGGCCTTCGTGAGCGGAATCCAAGATATGGGTTGGGACGTCTCCCTCTGAACTGCTTCATCCCAGGAATGTTGGTTCGCTTAGCAGCAACCTGCACAGAGCCAAAATCCACCAATGAAAAATTGAAGTCCAAAATGTGCCATGTGATAGACTTGAAAACAAATAATATAGTTAGAACCTTAAGTTGACGTCCGTGCAATTCTGATTCATTCAGAAGCAACGAATTCTGAACAGATTCAAGTTCCACGAATTCCACGTATGCAAAACCTTTTGGTTGACCAAATTTGTCTGTTAATATTGTCACCCTATTCACGGTTCCACAGGATTGAAAATGCTGCTGAACCTCCTCAGGTGTACATGCATAATCCACCTGACTTTCAGAAAGAGTAATATGAGTATCACTCTAGGAGAATATGCAAAGGAGACTTCTCAAGGAATCATAGAAAATGACATCTGAATATCTGATACAACTTGCAATAACGTAAAAACAAAAATACAAAATTAGAGATCAAGACACTAGCACAAACCCTACTCAATCACAACACAAAATACAAATATTGATGCTGCCAACAAACAATGTCATATACTGATATACCTATCAAATGCATTCTTCCAGTAACAATATACATTAAAGAATTGACCTGCATCAAACTGATGAAAAATTGTAGATAACTATTACACATGGATAAGAATGTTTATAACAATAGATAGGGGTTTAGCATGAATAAGGGTTTATAAGAATGTTTATAACAATGGATGGGTAAAGGTTTAGAATCTGAGGGATGAAGAGCTATTTTCTAAACAAGTGGAACATGTCAGATGCCACATGGATAAACTTGCTTCATCATTTGCTACCATGCATATGTTCAGTTCTTTCCTTATGGTTTACAAGGCACTTTCACATTTGTTCTATCAACTTAACAAACAAAGAGTAAACAAATGCATTTATCCAAGAAGGGTGAACTACTGCCTCATACATCTGTGTCTGATCAAATCCCATATAGGCATGCAAAGGTCTCCTGGCCTCCACTACACTGCATCATGTCTTTGCTAGAAAGCGAGTCGCTAAAAAGATTTAACCCTTTAACCAATGAAACCAAAATAAAGGTCCACTAGTGAATAATGATACAACTAAAGAGATGGTAAAATTGGCTCACAGAATGTTGTTGACAAATAGCAAAATGGTTAAACAACAAAAAAAAACGTTTCCAGACACAAGAAATTAGCCTCATCTCTCTTCCTAAGAATCAAAATTTTACACTGCATTTGTATCTTCCGAGTTTGAGTGTAGAATACACAAATCCTTTTACCAATCAATTCCCAAACAAAGTATAACTGTATAAACTAAAATAATATTCTACTTTTGTAAAGGTATCAGGTTTAAGAAAATATAAATAGAGTGAAGGATCATAAATCTCACATTACCGACATATATTGAACGGGCATCAGCTTCTTCCTTCTCAGCCAGTGTAGCAGCATTGGAAGGATCTTCTGGCAATTCCAATGATCAAAATAACAAAAGCAATGTCAAACAAATGAAGAAGACTTAACTGACAAATCTTTTATATCTTAGAAGTAAAAGCAGTATAATCATGCAATTATAGAGCAGCAAAAACAACCGTAGATCAGGATAACAAGATGGCATGAACATGAAGTGAATAATGAAAGCTTTACGACAGAAACAGAAGCATATACCACACAGTGTAGAAGAGAACACTTCTCCAAGTAAAAGAGAAACAAAAGGATCTGGATAACCTCCACTAAAATTTATAGAACATCATTGGCCTTCTTTACTACATAGTTGGATCCTATAATGAAAGATGCATTTATCAATGTAATTTTAGATATAAAAACACGCGATATAATCACATTTTTACTAAATTCTAGGTAATTTAGCTTCCTCTTTTTTCTTGCAGTCTCTGAGCTCCCAACTTTTCAGGCTGGAAATTAATGGGTGTTAATCTCCTCGCAAGGCCTTAATACAAAATTCGGAAGCGTAAATATCCATACACCGGTAGATATTTATTGAGTAAATTATGAATTTGGTCCAGTGGTATGCGGGTTGTTAAGAAGTTGGTCCCTATACTTCATTTTTACGTAGATAACCTGGTGGTATGCACTTTTAGACATTTTCTCCATTGAACTTTTTTTTCTAATTTACTTGTTACGCTTTTCTCATTTTGTCCTTTTACCATTTCGTCTTTTTGAGTTTTTATCTATTTTAAGTCTAGTGACCTACGCCACCCATCTCCAGCCAACACCAAACTCCATTTCCAAAGTGATCCCCCCCTCCACACACACACACCCACCCCTCCAATGCTCCAATCACCAGAACCTCCACCCATCACTAGTCCCAATCCTTTCATCTCTGGCACCTATGAATCCATATCCGGCGCCCCATTCTCCAATCCTTCTTCTCCAGTGAACAGCCCATCCCCAGCGTCCAAAATCCATCTCCAGCTGTTCCTCTTCAATATGATCAGGGCCACTGGCCACTGCAACTCTACGCCTTCATTTGCTTTTCTGGGCTAATCGCTAAAAGAAAAGGTTGAAAACAAGCAAGGGAGGGCCAGAGCTTTAGAGAGTTCAATAACTACATAACATTATTTCAATTCGATTCAGTACTATTGCAAGGTAATCTATGATAATTAACACTTTCTTGAAGTTTCAAAAGTTTAAGGCAGCATCTCACTGATTCCATCCAAATGAAAGTATTTGTGTTATTTGTTAGAAGGAATTCTACTTGGAGTAACAAGAGGACGATTATTTGTAACTTGTAAGGCAACACTGCAACAGTTGTGCAGGGTAACCAGGACCAATTTGATTGTATAAGACTACAAGCAGAAAAATAAACTAAAGAAAAAAGGATCACGCTGAAAGCTCTCAACTCCAGTTATATGAGGGCCAAAAGATCAATATTGCCATTGGAACTTCTTATTGGCATGCTAGATACCTGGCTTTTAAAAGATGAAGCTGTGAAGTATCTCGGTATGAAATATATGGATTTTTCCTAGGAGAAATGGACATCCTTTCAGCTCCTTCCCAAGCAGATATCATGATTTCCCAATAGCATATCAAATATCCTAAAAACTGATATACGCTATGGCTTTCCGTAGTAGTGTTATAAAGTTATCAGCTAACAACGTATATGGTTCTAGATTCCAACTCTTCTGCTCCTGTTTCTATGGTATTTGCTCATACAATTGGACAAACTTGTAAATTCTATTGTTGGGGTAGTAGCGCTCTGTACAAGCTCAATAATTGAACCTATTTGGCGGTCCCAAAAAAGAAGGGAGAGGGAGACAAATAGTTACTAGATGCTTCAAACACTTCCTCATGCTAGCATAAAAGGCAATTAGTGGATTGTTTGGTCACAATGTACTTGAATATCGTTTGCCAACTATTTGTATGGCTGGTACATATGACTTGAACAAAACTTTTAAGGGTCTATAAATTTGCATCATCTTAAATCTACTCTTCTTAAACTTGGGTAAATTAGGTGGCCACCAGATTTTTCAATATAAAATGACATAAGACCTACTGAGTCAATATTTGGAAATGAAGATGAGCTAAGTTAAAATTTTAATTTTATCACGTTTAATCACTTTGTGTTTTTGTATCAAGCAAAGAAACCTGGAGAACTAACACTTCTTTTGGATGATAGAAATCGCAATATCAAGTTATAAACTAATGTTAATCACACATGATTCTATGATCAATATAATCGTGAACCACAGTGGGTATATTCAGCAAAACTAACATTTAGTTTTGTATCGCATTTAATCACTTCCTGTTTTGATATTGAGCAAAGAAACATGCAGAACTTATATACTTCTTTGGGTGATAGCAATAACAACACCGAACAAAATTCACCATGAATGATTCTATGATCAATCTAATAGTGAACCCTAGTGGTTATACATTGTCAAACTCAATGTAATACCAAGTCCAATACCATTAATCCTTGTTCAATATGCCTACTTGATCAATGTATCAACCTCAGGAAACACAAATCTAGTAAGCAATATGACCACACCTAAACATCATCCCAACTCCCATATTTGAACAAATATATTATTTCCATGCAAGTTAGATGGAACATAGCCACAGATACCAAAATCATCTCAAAAACACATCTTGAATTATGATAAGTCATAATAACCATATTAGAGCTGATACCTTGAACTGAGCCCATCTCTTTCTCAACTTTCGCCTGCATTTCACGAAGCGCCCCAGCCTCTTCTTCAATCTCCTTCAGTCTCTTCTTCATATCCTCCAAGTCCTAACTCAACAGAACAAAACCCAATCAATAAGACTCTAACCTTAAAATCAAAGCTCAATATACAGATAATCACCAAAAATAAACACACGCAAATCAACAGAGACATAAGTTAGACCTTAGAGCTATTATTCTCAACGTCTTCCGCTTCGTCTCTGGACATCTCGAAATCGGCGTCCATCTCTCCTTCATCCGGTATCTCTCCGCCGTAAACTTCGTGCTCTTGATCTTGCTCCGCCGTGTGATCCATTGCGATTTCTCTGCACACAGGGAGTGTGATTTTGATTCCGAATCCACTACGGTTTGCTTGTGAATTAGAGCCGAGAGATTGAAGATAGGGTTTTGTTAGGGTTTTATCGGCCCCCAATGATCGATCTTAGGTGCAGGAAATTGGGGGTGAATGAAACGTAAATTCGTAAACGGTGTTATTTTGGTAATTCATTGAGGGCATTTTGGGAATATTTGCAAACTTGGGACATGCTTGGCAGGGTTACAAACAAGCCCAGTCTTAAGCCCACCTAATATGTGAATGACCGTTTAAGAAATTGAGATTGACGTGAGAAGTGGATCTCAATCGTTGATCACTTTAAATCTTATGCCCTTCCGTTAATTGCCCTTTATAAGGGAATTGCTCAGGTGCATTAACTCTCTTCCAACGATTGATAACTACTTCTCATGTTTCTAACGTTAACATTGACTTCTTACCGAAATCCTTGTTATGATATTTTATTAGTTGTTGGTATGGTCATGAATTGAAGGATTGGCAATATCATGAACGCATTCTTAGTTCTTACCACGGTCTGATTTCGAGATATGTCACTACAAGTACATGGATCTAAGTATTTGTGAATGGATGAAATCTTAGGAAGCACGAATACGTGAATGCTTGAAGAGGTCTAAATTGTTGATAAGTGTTCCATGTGTATCGCACACTTTTTTGTGGAGTCTTCCCTGATATTTATACTCGCGTAGAAAGCATTTGATGTTCATCAGTTGGTAGCACTATAGCAGAAATTTTCTTTTGAAGATATTGTTTCCAACTTTTAGGGTGCGTTTGGTATGCAGACTAGGTGGGACGGGACGGGACAAAAAAATAGTCTCATGTTTGGTGCACCATGGGACAAAATTTACATGGGACAAGATGGGACAAATTTTTAAATTCATGGGACAAAATCTTGATTTTTGTGTTCTACCAAAATAGGTGGAACAACCTTGGACTAAATTAAAAGATTACCTTTCTACCTTTGGAAACACATCTGATTGATAAAAAAACCCTAACCTAAAACAAACATGTCGCCTCCATTCTTCAGCCTCCATCAAGCTCCATCTTCTCCAAGGTTTCATCATCTCTATTTCATGTTCAATTTCTGCATCCAAACCATCGATTTATGTATATCTATATTTTGATTTCTTCTGTATTTATATTTCGATTCTCCAAACCATCGATTTCTACATACCTATATTTTGATTTCTTTTGTATCTGTATTTCAGTTTCTGCATCTATATCTCGATTTCTCCAAAAATCGATTTCTGCTTTCAAGTTCTAAATACCCTCTGCAACTCTTAGATATGCTTTACACCATCGATTTTATAACTCTTAAGATATGCTTACAACTCTTATGCTTATGTTATTTTTTATATGCATTTTCTTTGTACCATCTGCAACTCTTCTTAGGATATGTTTTACAAGAAAACATAAAAATTAAAATATAATAAATATGTTGATGAAATTGACTCCATGTGGGTTAAACATGAGATGTGGACTTTTGTGTACTTTTGAATAAGACAGAGGCTATGTATAGATAAGATGGAATTGTGAAATGCCAAATTAATAATAAATCAAGAATTAAGTCACTGTATTGATTTGTGAAATGCTAGATTGCCAATTAAAATATATACAAATAAGAATAAGTTAATTTGTGAAAATGCCAATTAATATAAGTAAGTACATTGATTTGTAAAATGCCAACTAATAGAAAACTAAGAATAAGTTGATTTGTAAAATATCAATTAATACAAACATATGAATAGATCATTATATTGATGATATTATGATAATGTATATAGAAGTAAAATATATTTCTTTTGGATATTTAGTTAATTCTTTAGATAATAGTTTAGATAATATGTTATTCACCTTCATGCTTTTAGTTATATGATTTAAGGTTAATGTGATCGAAAAAGTTAATTATGTTTGTTACATGCTTGGTTGACTTATGTTTGTTACTTTCGTTTTGTGAATTTTGTAGCGATGGGTCGAAATCATTTGGTTGTACTTGTTACCGTGTGGAATGCTTACATTCAAATGCTCATGTATTTGCTTTCCCTTGTTATGTGGTTAATTGAATTGGAGGATAGAGACAATGAAAGAGAAACTTTGGGCCAAAGAACTTTTAGTAGGCTTCAGGTTAGATCCACGGAAATACAATGCATTACACGTGAAAGCGGTGTGAATTGTATAAATGAGTTACGAATGGATAGAAATGCTTTTGCAACTTTGTGTGATTTGCTTAAAACTCGTGGTGGATTATTAGACGATAGAAATATGACAATCGAGGAGCAAGTTGCTATATTTATAAATATATTAGCACATCACACCAATATTAGAACTATCCAAGTTAGGAGAAACAATAAGTCGATATGTTCATCGGGTGTTAC